>PVJX010013216.1:0-47760 GCA_004027295.1 Dolichotis patagonum
AGATGTTTATTTTCGCTCACAGTTTCAGCGGGTTGAGTCCTTGGTCCTCTGGCTCTCAGGCAGGAACAGAATGGTGGAAAGACTTGGTGTAAGAAAGCTTCTCACTTCATGGGAGCCCACAAGCAGAGAACAGGCAGGAGCAGGGGGAAGAATACATCCTTCCAGGTTGTGCCATAATGACCTGCCTCTTCTGAATAGCTCCTTCTCTGTAAGCATGAACATTTTGGGGTGCATTTTAGATCCAAAGCATAATCGTTGCTATATCTGGGTATTGTGATACTGTAAGACTAGGATGGGGCTTAAGAATTTCATTTTTAGAAAGTTTTCCTAAAGTTAGAAATCTGTGCCTTAGATAATTTACTCATGACCCTAGATTTATGTAGGAATAATGTTTGACAGATTTGAGATGTCAGATGTTCTGTATAGTGTTTTTAGGTAATTTTGTTTTTACTGAAAAGTTATTCTGCTATTAGTGTCGACACAGGATATTCTTCTGGCTTGTTAATAACTTTCATGAGCCTGTTGGGTGAAACAGATCTCTTAGAAAACTTACCCAAACTAAAGATGTGATTCCTCTGCTCTCTACATCTTCAGTTTTGGAGTACATTTGGAGTGATCTTTCAAATTTTTGATGCTGGTTTACTAGTTTTTGGTGGCTCTGTCACTGTGTCTCAATACAATATTTTAAGACCATTATTGAATGCAAGCTTTGCCTAAGGAACCAGGAATATAGTATTACCAACTTTTTTACAAGTGCAAAAGAGGTAATTTTCACAATGGTAATGGAAACTTGATATAGTCATGGAAAAAAAAATCTCTGCCACACATGGCAAACACAGTCTGGGAAATTTTCCAACCTCAGCTGAGATTCCTATAGCAGAGAGAAGGGTACACAATGGTTTCCAGCTTTGTCTCCAGAGGTGAATTGGGCTTGTTGTCATGGAGACTGACCTTTATCAGTGTGAACACATGTGCTCTTTGACCCTGAGGAATAAATGGTGACTTGACTTTAAGCATGGGACTTAAGCCAGATTCTCTTGAAGCATCATCATCTGTTTACTCAAAAACTCTGCTCACTTCACATTTATTTTCTTTTTGAAATGTGCCATGGCATCCTCAAGAGTGTGACTCAACTGTACCAACATCTTGCTACGCTCCGAGTGGCTTTAAATGGAGGATTTATACTCTTTGCAAACACAAGGCATATTTCTTTGTTTCTTTTCAGAAGTCAAAGAGTGATTCATTTTCAGTAAACAAAGAGAGGATTACCAACATGTTTACTAGTTTGGAATTCAGTTTCTGAATGCAGTTCCTTCAATTCCTAATAAAAAGAGATTGTGCATTTCAAACATTATCTTTTTCCTTTAATCTACTTTTCTTTCTTCCTAGTATAGAGAATATATATAATTTAGCTCTCACTCAAATCCAAATGAGATAACTTTCAAAGGCCATTCAGGCCCTCATGTTTGTCCTTTGCAAGAACAAGCAACTGTGATTCTGAAGAATTTAAATGCAGATACTGTTGGCAGCCAGAGCTGTTTTCCGCTGTTGGAATGCAAAAGAAAATTTCACTTTACAACTGCACTGTGCCACTCCTGACATTGATGGGTCCTGTATTCACCAGAGGGGGGAAAATTAAAATATCTTACCTGTCTGCACAATATCCTTGGAGGTTATACAACAATAAAATATTCAGCAGTCTGATAAATTTACTGTTAGAACTGACAGACCAAGTTGAAACTGGTTGAGAACATGTACAGTGTATCATGTTCTGCCTTTCTTTAGATTAGCTTTCTATCATAACAACTGCATTCAGCAGAGCTCATATTGTCTCAATTATAAAGTCAACTCAAAGACATTAGCACTAGATTGCTTTAGCAAGTCTGAAATATTTTTAACTGTTGACAAAAGGTTCAGTTTCATTATACTGAGTTTCAAAGTTAAACTATGGTAATGTAATCACTTTCTCAAAGTTTCATTATTTGTATGGTCCCAGAAAATCACTATAACTTCCTCAAGTTATCCACAGTTCTAAGAAAGTGGTTTTCAAGTCAGTGAAAATCGAGATATAGTTGATACTCACCTATCTATTTATTTATTAGCAATAGGTTGCAGAGAGCCAATCTTTTTGGTACAAATCTCATTTTCAAGAAAGTGATAGGAATAGTTCTGCTAAAGAACCATAAAAGCTCAGTTCAAACTTTGATAATGAACCTAAAAGGCACATTAACAAATGAAAGAGTTTCTTTATATGCCAAAACATCAGAGTTTTATTTTTCCATTTCCTCTCTGTAGTATAAACAAGTTCTCCAGACAGAAACTAAACATTAACTCAGAAAAATTCTCTTTCACTGAATATTTTTAGCATATGTCACCAATTCAAGATGTAAGGGAGAAAAGATAATTTTCTTTTTACTTTTTTTTCAGTTAGGATGGACCCTTGCAAGAAAAGACAGATGAATAAGAGGAAAACAGAAGTTTATTAACATGCCTAGCAGATACCCAGACTAACTCAGAAAATCTCAAAGCAGTAGCTGAGATTCAGGCATGAGATCATTCATTGCCTTCTGAAACAGGGAGAAGGCTGATACAGGGAGTTCTCTAGGAAAAGCATTGTAAAGAAGAGCAATGATCCTACTATTCATTTAAGTTAGTGCCTTCTCCATTGATAAGAGCCTCAAGTGATTTGGTCATCTCTTTCTTCCTGGTTCAAAGGGGAGGGCATCCCTCCAAATGAGTTCTTTTCTAGCTGTGTTCCCTTAGAAAAGGAAAGCTTCCAATCTATTTTTAAAGGGCCTGCAATTTTATAATTTTTGGATTTTTAAACTACTGGATTTATTAAACAAAAACTTGAGATTGAAGAATCTGAAACAAAAAGATTTATCAAGTCAATTTCAAATGCCGGCCCTAAAAGGACTATGAGGTCTTGGGACAAGTTCTGCAAATATAGGTAACAGTTTGATATATGGCCGCTGGATTTAGAGTGAAGAGTGTTTTTTAAAACCTTTTATTTTTTTTTATTAGTACATGTTTTCAATACTTGAAGTTTACAGTCATTTTGGGAAGGGGATACATGTAATAATAACAATGCAATGTGTTTCTCTTTTTAAAAATCCTCTTCCCCTTCCCACCTACCTCTCTCCTCTTCTAAGTCCCCTTCCCTATTTTCCTTCTTACTGATATTATTGATCTTAGCTCATGTTTATGAACAATAATGTTTGCATTCATTGAGGTTATTAGGTTCTTGCGCATGACATTTAGTTATTCTACTTATATCTGTTTCCCTTTCCCCTCTTTTCTCTCCTTTGTTCTCCTGGACTCCTTACCATTTGCATTTTTATAATGAAATTTTTAGGAAAGAATAAATTGTATACACTGAACCTACATTGAATATACTAACCAATAGAAGGGGTAGGATTATGTGAAGCAGGGAAAGTTTGGAATAGGAGGACAGTTCATGAGGAGAGGTACCTGTGGGTTCTGGATTGGGTAGTTTTAGTAGTCTGGGAAGTTCAGTCATAAATTAGATATAGTGGTATCTTGTAGTTGACTAGCCTGGGGTTGTAAGTCAATATTTTAATGTAAATTCAGGAGTATGGAATCTTTTTTTTTTTGGTTTGACCTGCCGCTTTTAACTGAATTAACTTCCCTTATCTCTACTTCCCTCATCTCTGCTTCCCTCTCCTGCTAGCCCTGCTAGCCCTTGTAATTAAATATAGGATACCTGAGAATTTCTTTTTATCAACTTCTTTAGATGATAGAGTGTGTATAGAGAGTGAAATAATTTATTTCCAAATACTGGTACTTTCATGTATTGACAGGAGGTCCAATTTCATTAGACTGGATAACAGAACAGCTCTGTAGCTTTTCTTTTTTTTTTATTTTATTTAAAGAGAAAAAACAAAAAAGAAAACAACCAAACAAAACAGAAAAATGGTGGCAACAATACAGAACTCCAAAGGCAAAAAATAAAAGAACCACAAGAACAACAACAAAACAAAAACAAAAACACTAAGAAATTGCCGCTTAATAAGTTACATACTGTCATCATTGGAAATAGTTGTTCAAGTTATAAAATTATTAACAGTTCTGCTCAGCAATCTAACAAAAACAGTAATGTGGTCATCTATCTTACACACTTAAACATACATGCAGTTATATCCTTTAGAGCACTTTCTTTTCCCCTCTCAAAAATATGGAATGCTTCACGAATTTGCGTGTCACCCTTGTGCAGGGGCCATGCTAATCTTCTCTGTATCGTTCCAGTTTTAGTATATGTGCTGGCGAAGTGAGCACTGTAGCTTTTCTTTTCTCCTAGAAAGATGTCTGTGCTCTGAAAATAGCCCCAAAGTGAGGTGAGTTTTATTTCTGTCTATTCAAGTGAGGATTAGATACCTTGATTTTATCATGTTTCAAATTTCATGCTTTGATGAATTTTCCCATCTCTCTAACTTATATTTTAACCAAGGATGTGAAATATATATGTATGGCATATATACACATGTATTCTATACATACATATAAAGATGTATATATAATTGTACATATGTTTTCTATATTAACATTTTAATCATTTGCACTTCTTGAGTTTTTGGTAAAACTCCAGGAAATTTCCCCTCTGCTCTCTGACACGGAAATGAACTGATTTGCAGGAGAAAAGACACACATGTCAATCAGTGTGCATGGAGCATCGCAGGAAGTTGACTACCTTATAACCCAGTGAGCTTCAGAAATTTACACACCGTTCTTCCAATGGGAGAGGAAATGGGGGAATGCAGAAAATTTTGAAGGGCAGAAAATAAATTTCAGGAGGACAGACAGTAGTTTGTAAAGGATTCTCTCTGGAAACTGAATGGGCCAAAAACTAGATAGTAGCTTGTGACAAAAAGTCTGTTTGGGTGTGGGGACATTCCTGTCTTCCTACTATATGGGTTTACTCTTCATTAATTAATGGAATCTCAGGAGGTGAACTGATAATAATTGTGTTCCTACTGGGCTGATCCTATGTTTAGGAAGAGAAGGGATTTTAGAAAAAAAGTTTTGAAAGGTAGAACAAGGGAAGATTAGAGACCTTGGTTCTAAAGACAGCTTCTAGGGCTTTCCAATTTCCTTTAATTCAAATGCTTAATGTGCCAAAGCATCATACTTTGAGGTATTACCTTTCTGAATCTCAACAACAACCAATGTGAAGATATTAAATTTTAGTTGTTTTAGGTAAAAAGCTTTGAAGACCCATAGAGTTTGAGCAACCCAAATTGTTCTGAATTTGTAAAGTTCAAGTTTAATTCAATTTCTCAGGTAACTTTTACCATCATAATTATACTATTTCTCATGAACTAAAAATTACTACTCTCGTTTATTTAATAAATGTAAAAATTGGAAAACCTCAAAGGCAAACCTACTTCTCATTTGTTGTGGCTATACTTCCCAGTTTTTGTAAAAACTAATTTGATTCAATTTCCATTGCATTTGGGAAAAGTAAGAAGTAAAATTACACTTGGGGAAAGGAAGACTCTCAGTGTGTTAAACTTGGTAATCATCTGTCATTTCTACTTGCTAGAAAATGTCATTTCATCTAGAACTCTCTAAAGGGAAACAAGTTGAAAATATTCTTTGAGCTATTTGGTCTCAACTTCCTCCCCAGTTGTCAGCTCAGAGAAATGACGGCCTAAGTCTTACAAACAGCACACAGTTCACCTAGCAGTGGTTCCCAGTGTGGGTCATTCAGGACTCCAATAAATGGTGATGAACTTACAGCAGTGGGAAGAAGAAGGGAGCTATTTTAAAGGTAAAAGATTTACATTTTGAGCCATATTTTTGCCTAGTGAAATAAGAGAATTAATATTCTTAAGATGCCAATAATAAAATCTTTGCTGTCCTTTGATTTGCTAGTTATATTCCAGTTTGGGATATTTTTGTCTTTTTTACTTGTCTAAGCTTATTTGGATTTCATGCTATCTCTTAGACATAGTAGTTGATCTGTTTCTGTGTATTTTACAGTTAAGAAGGTACAGACGCAGAGAAGCTTAGTGGTTTTCTAAAGCTAATAAGGGGCAGTTAAGACTAAAATCCACATCTTTACAGCTGTAACAGGTAATAAAGATGATACAGTTTTAAGTGTATATAAATAATATCTGATGCATATTACCTGGTTATTGGAAAATAGTTTCTATTTCCTTACATTTGCTTTGATTTTACATTATTTAAAATATGAAAGGGATCAGGACAGTTTTATGTAAAATTATTTTTTCCTTTTCTCTGACGTAAAAATGACTACTGCCTGAGTAAAAACCTACATCTGTCTATTTACCTATCTTTTATCTGTATGTATATAATTAGTTAAAAGTGACAAACTAAAAGTAAAATGGGCACAAATAGACCACTCGAGCAGTGTACAATGAGGATGTAGAGGAGGGAAAATATCTTTTCTATCTTTCCTCCTAAATTTCTGGCTGGTGCTTCCATAATAAAATATAGATTCCTAGGAGAAAAGTATTCATATTGACTAATATAATTTTTTGTGACATAAGGGCTTATACAAGGAAATGAAGACCCAAAGAAACAAATCTAAGTGTTTTTCCTAGTGGTTAGACAGAAAATGAAGAAATTTGATAAGGTAAAGAATATGGGGTACACTTACTAAAGGAGAGGAATTTAACAAGGCCTGTTTGTGTGGGGTTTTCTTTGTGTCCCTATGTCTGTGAAAACAATAATATTCCTCTGAGTATAAGGAGCACGGCTCCCACAGAAAAGCCTGACGACCTACTGCACGGCAATGTCAGAAAGTCCTTCCTAGGATTTATGACCTGCTTTAGAAGAGAAGGGTGCGGGAAAATCAGCGAGACCTTTCTGCTTCTGCTGTTTATTCAGATTCTTTCAGCTTAATATAGTGACTGTACCAAGGTGCCATATTTCTGGTAGTGTATCACAATGCCAATCAAGGGCCATCTATCTCTGTGCCAAGTACTGGGTGGATCTGTGGTGACTCAAAGTGTGACAAGGACTCTGTTCCTTGACAGCAGGTTTTCAGACTGCTGCTTGAGCCTCTTGATCACTCTCTTGATTGCGTTACCCTTTCAGTAAAACAGGATGGGGGAGGGCTTGAGTTGTGGGTTCAGAACGGGTTTACTAGATTCAAATTGTATCACTGGGTTTTGGATGGTGAGTAGTTATTTACATTTTGTGTCTATGTGATTTAGTTAGAAACATTTTTGTTTAATTTAGTCAAACACTCATATGATAGATACAACAGAAATTTGTGTTATTTGGATTCTGTCTTTTTCTCACAGGAAGGTTTTTATTTTGGTAAAATACACATAATATAATACCAGCTGTTTAAAATGTATAATTTAGTGGCACCTCCCACCTGTGGTAAATTCCAAAACATTTTCCTTACCCCAAAAGAAAATTCTGTACCAATTAAATAGTTATTTTCCTCTGGCTTCTCCCCTATCTCCTGGCAACCACCAACGTGTTTTCTGTCTTTGGAGCTAACTCTTGTGGGTATTTTTCATGTAATGGAATCTGTAAAATGTAATTTTCTTTCATTTAGAAGAGTGTTTTCAAGGGTCATCCATTCTGTAGTAGGAGAAAGGACTTCATTCTCTTTTGTGGTAGTATCCTATAGTCTCTTTAAAATCTATTCTCTGATTAGTGGACATTTGGGTCACTTCTACATTTTAACTATTATGTATAGAACTGTGTGCACTTTCATGTATAAGTGCTGATTTGACTACTTGTTTTCAATTCTTTCAGATATATACTTAGAAGTAAAATTGCTGGTAATATGGTAACTCAGCGTTTAACATTTGAGGAACTACAAAGCTATTTTCCATGCAGCGGCACTATTTTACATTCCCAGCAGCAATATATAATAGTTCAAATTTCTCCATGTTCTCACCAATTATTTTTCAATTTTAAATTATACTCATCCTAGTAAATGTGAAATATCTATGTCTTACAGATATATTTCCATACACAAAAGAAGACAAATGTCTCTTCATGTTCTTTTTGTACATGTGGTCATATGTGTATTTTATTTAGAGACTTGTCTATTGAAATTCCTTGCCCATTTTTTAAAAAGTGAGACTGTCTGTCTTTTTGTTGTTGAATTTTAAGAGCTCTTTATATATTTTGGGTGAGGGATCCTAAAAAGAGCTATGATTTATAAACATTTTCTCCATTCCACACATTCACTTTTGACTTTCTTGCTAATATCTTTTGGTGCACAAAAGTTTTTAATGTTGATAAGTTTCAGTTTAACAGTTTGTTCCTTGTGTATGCATTTGGTATCATAATGAAGAATGCCCTGCTAAATTCAAGCTTATGAAGACCTATGCTTATGTCTTCTCACTTACATTTATATGATTGGGTTAACTTTTGTGTATATTATGAGCTGGGAGTCCAGTTTTGTTATTTTTCATGCATATATTCAGCACATGAGTTAAAAAGATTATTCTAATTTATTATGATATTTAACAACTATATATATAAAATATATAATATTTAACATATAGAAAATATTTAACTAATATAAATCCTAACAACATGACAAACACTTGAGATTACTACTCAATTGGAGAAAAAGTATATTATGAATAAATTGCTTTATTAAATGTATTTCCATTTGTTTTATCTACTACCCTCACATATACCTATTCTTGGGGCTATCCAATAATTTTGTGTATCAGTTGTATATAACTCTAACTTTAAAAGATTTTTGTTATTTCAGTGTATGTTTTACTAAACAGTACTTGTTCTTGTTTCATAAATATGATAGATTTTATTTCATCTCAGATTTAATTTTATTTTTATTCAGCATTATGTCTTTAAAATTCATTCATGTTGGTGTATGTAACTCACTATATTACATTGTGTTTTTCACTGATGTTGCTTCACTTTTTGTTCTAGAATTTGTTACAATTCAATTTTTCATTATCCTTTGATACATGTTTGGATTGTTTCCAGCTTATTTGCTAAAGAGAACAGGGTTGTTTTGCTCACTTTTATACAGCACATAGATTTAAAAAAACTTTTAAATATCTAGATTATGATACAAGAATTTCTCAAGACTGTGTATCAAAAAGTGACACTGCTTATTCAGAGAGTATGTGTTCAAGTTTAAGAAATAAATCCAAATTATTTCCAAAGTGGCTTTTAGAAAGGTGCAGTTTCACCAGCAATATACTGTATAGGAAGATTGTTGATCCATATCCTCTTTACCACTGGCTATTTTCAGTCTTATTAAGTTTTTACCAATCCAGTAAATATAAATAATGTCACACTATAATAGGAATTTGCATTTACTCTATGTTTAGTAACTGTCTTAGTTGCTTACTCATCACTGAGACATGATACCCAACATCTACCACACTGAGGGGGAAACGTTTATTTTGGCTCACAGTTTGCAGAGATTTGGGGGAGTATGGTACAGTGTCTGGCAGAGAACAGAGAAAGATAAAGAGAGAAGGGAGGGAGATAGATCATTCCAGGCCACAACCCCTCTGCTGACCAGGCTCAACCTGGTCATGCACTGGTAAGTATCACACCCCACGATCCAGTCACCTCTCAAAGCCCCACCTATGAATGCATGAGAATTTGGCTTTTATGTGTTTTCAAGTTTGTGAGTAAAAATTTCTTTATAGAATTGCTTTTATTTTCTTTTCCACTCAATAGCCCTATTTTACATTCCATTTCTACCCATTTATCTCATGTATCTGTTCATAATACTATTTATTCATGCTTTTTCTCAACAATTTTTGCTTGAAGCTTGTCTGTTTTAGCAACAATTATTTTAGTACATGTGCTGCTGAAGTGAGCATACTGATTATTGACCTTACTGATTTTCTATTATTAATAGTTTTATTTTGTTAATTTCTGCTGTTATCTTCCCATCATCTTTGTTTATATTAGTTTCCTTGTTCTTTCAATAATGTGCTAACTGGGTAGCTGATTTTAAAACATGTAAATGTAACCACTACTTTTACTCCATCCTGAAAGTTTTATTATATGTGCTGCCATATGTATCCTACAAGTTTTAATACATAAAATTTTCATCATTTCCATTCTGATTTCTTCTTGAACTCATTAAGTTTCATAATGTATTTTAGTATGTCTTCATGTAAAATCATCTTTTATTATTGTAATAATACACATTGAATTGTAATGTGATTAGAAAACTTGCCTTATATGGTACTGATATTTGGAAATTTGTTACATGGTTTAGTATTTAGTCAGTGTTTGTAAGTGCACTTGAGAAATATATTTTTTGTCTAATTGTTGACTACAGAGTTTGAAATGTTATTTATATCAAATATATTTTGTTCTAATATTTTTATAAGTTTTTGAGATTTTTCTTTTTGGTACATATTTCAATCTCTGACCATGATGATAAATTTTTCAATGTATACTTAAAATCCTATGAATTTTAGTTTATATATTTTTAAGATATTTCATTTGGCACATAAATTTTATAATATTACTATGTTCCTTGTGAAATGAAATTTATCATTGTATGTCAATATTCTTGTCATTTAAAATATTTTATATTAAAGTCTTTTTATTTGCTCTCAACATAGCTATCTCTGTTTATGTGATATATACTCTTACTTTAAACTTTCTGTGTTCTTATACATGCATAGTGTTTCTTACAAACCAAACACACACACGCACATACACATACACGTATACACACACAGTGTCTTAGTCACCTTAGTCAGGGTTGCAAGGGAGAGGGAGGGGCAGGGATGAAGGAGAATAACTCCACGAGATGGCAGGCAGGAAGCAGTTTGAATCTAAGGCAGGAGGGATGTATGCATGTATATTATATATATATCTCCAGGCCACGCCTCCAGTGACTTACCTCCTCCTGCCAGATTTCACTTCCTAGGATCACACTCAGCTACAAACCCATACAAGTGGACTAATCCAATATCACTTATCCATGATCCAGCCAACTATGAGTGCATGAGGTTTTGGGGGGACATCTAGATATAAGCCATAATGTGCACACATGCATGTACAATTTGATAGCTTTTGTTCTTTAACTGTCAAGTTAGTCTAATAATCTTTATTATGATTACTAAGATATTTGGAATTTTTAAGCTTTCTAATAGTTTTTTTCTGGTTTTAGCCTTGTAAAAATGATTGAATAATGTATACTTTGTATATTCAGGTTTTTCACTCTTGCAGTTTGGAATTATTAGTCCATTATTTTGTTGATTATTCTTGAAAGTTTAATAAGCCACTTAATGCCAAGTTTGGGTCCTCAGATTGGAGAACTTTTTTTTAAAAAACCCTATTTTTATGAAAGTTTTTGTTTTTAAGTTCTCTAAGGAAAAATAGATACAATATAGATATATTTATTGTTTCCTCTCAATTCACAAGAGTAGAATTCCCCCTTCTTACGGAAGAATCAGAAGAATTACGCAAAGAAGAAAAACCACTACTACTTAAAGGGAGCTGAAAAATAGGTGGAACTCAAAAACAGACTGGAGGACAAAGAGTTGATTACTTCTACAGAGAAAGAAACATCCTGGGAAGGGTGAGATGTAAAAGGCATTTGAGGCAATTGACTGCAGAGTGTGAAGAGAAAGGGAAGGGTTGGAAAACAAGAGATCATCCATGGTGACAGTTCCTCGAGTCCTAGAAGGCAGGACTTTTCTCCTTGCACACAAGTGAATGAAGAAGAGATACAAATCACACTAGCCTATTCCACCATCCCAATCCAACTGAATTTTCCTTTTACAAACTGCCCCAACATCACAGGAAAGAGCTCCTTAAATGCTCATCAGTGGCTCAGACAATAAATTATGTCAGGAGCAGTAAGAGAAGCTTCCACTTCACCATCATCTGTGAACACAGTCAGGACTGCTAATCTGTGAGTTTTGGAGGGGTGAGGTACAAATGTGTGAAAAACACGATCCAAAAAAAAAAGTCTCTTGAGTTTCTTTTCTTTTTGGACATTTATTTCTCATGGTTCTGGAGGCTACAAAGTCCAAGATCCAGGTGCTGGTATATTCTGTGTCTGATGAGATCTTGTTTCCTGGTTTTTAGACAGATGATTTTCACTGTAACCTCAAATGGCAGTAGAAAGAAAACTCTCTATGGTCACCTTTATGACCTAGTCACCTCCAAAAGCCTCTTGTTCCTTTTTTATTAGTATGCATTTATACTATATAATGAATTCATTAATCTTGAGAAATTGGTACATGTAACATCTTAATCCTTTTTACTTCCTCTTGTGCTCTCTCCATCTCTAGATTCCATTCTCATATGTAAAAGGCCTATGTCTTGCTTCCTATTATGTATCTTGTATTTTGCTCTTTAAATTATTTATGCTTTGGGTTTCTAAGAGCAACCATGATATACATAAGCTTTTTTGTCTGCTTTATTTCACCTAATATCATGGTCTCTACAAATTTACCCTTCTTTATGGCTCAGTAGTACTCCATTGTATAAATGCCCACTATTTTCTTTGTCCATTCATCTGTTGATGAGCATATAAATCACTTCCAACATTTAGCTATTATGAGTTGTACATATAAATATAGGTGTTCAGGTACCACTGTAATATGATGCCTTCAACTCTTTTGGGAAGATGTCTAGAAGGTGAATAGCTGGAACTGCCAGTTTTTTTAGGAATCTCCGTATTTATTTCTTTAGTAGTTGCATTGATTTCTACTCACAACAGTGTAGAACAGTTCCCTTTTCTCATAGCCTCACCACCATTTTTGTGTTTTTAACCCTTGTTGATGGCCATTTTTCTGGTTTAAAATGAAATCTCAGTATTGTTTTAATTTGCATTACTGTAATGACCAAGATGTGAAACATCTTTTCATATACTTGTTGGCCACTGGCTTTTCTTCTTCTGAGAAGTGTCTATTCATTTCAATTACCATTTTTGGGTTGCACCTTTTGTTTTTGGAGATCTAATTTTTTTGAGTTCTTCATATATTTTAGATGTTGATCCTCTGCCAAGCAGAGTACATGCCAAAATTTTTTCCCTACTCTGTAAGTTCTCTCTTCACTCTATTTTTTTCCTTTGCAGTGAAGATTTTAATTTGATATAATACCATTTGTTGATTCTTTGTATTACCTATTGTGTAGTTGGGGTTCTTTCTGTTCAGAAAGTCTTTGCATATGCCTGTATCTTTAGGAGTTTCACTTATTTTTATCTTCCAAATGATTGTTTCTTTTTCAGTATCTAGGTCTATAATCTATTTTGATTTTATTTTTTATTTAGAGAAAAAAACAAAACAGAGAAAAGGGTAGAAATAATGCAGAATTTCAAAAAAAGTAAGAGATCACTAGTTGATAAATTACATATTGTTATCTTAGAGGTAGTTGCTCAAGTCACAAAAATCAAAGCATAAAAAGTGGACAATCAAACAATGACAGCAAAAATCACTGTTTAATGAACTAACAAAAAGTAGTATGTTATCATTCTTGCACACTTAAAGAAACATACAGTTATATCCTTTAGAACACTTTCTTTCCTTTTCATTATTATAATATCTATTATACATTTTGCTTCTAATTACTCTTTCAGTGTATTATTATTATTTTTAAAAGTAGGGCGACAATGTGATATTTACAAATGTGAGTCTGATTTATTTCACTTATGAAGAAAATCTCAAGTTGCCTCCATTTACCTATAAAAGCCTCAAAATCATCCTTTTTATAGCTGAGTAATATTCCATTGCATAAAAATACCACATCTTTTTTATCCTTCTGCAGTTGATGGGTATTTTGGTTGTTTCCAAAATTTCACTATTACAAATTGTGCTGCTATAAACATGGGTGCACATATATCACTAGGACATGACCTTTTCAATTTTTCTGGGAAAATACCCAGGAGGGGAATAGCTGGATTGAATGGTACTTCCAATCCTCATTTTTTGAGGAATCTCTGTACTGATTTCCACTGTGGCTGTGCCAGTGTTCACTCCCACCAACAGTGGAGAAGTGTTCCTTTTTCCCCACAGCCTCGCCAACATTTGTTGTTGGTTGATTTCTCAATGGCAGCCATTCTTTCCAGAGTGAAATAAAATCTCAGTGCTGTTTTAATTTGCATTTCTTGAATGACCAGTGATGGTGAACATTTCTTCATGTATTTATTAGCCATTTGTATCTTTGTCTGAGAAATGTGCGTTCATCTCAGATGCTCATTTTTGGAGAGGATCTTTGAATTTGGGGGGCTTGATGTTTTTTAATCCTTTATATAAGATATATATCTGGATAAAAGTCCTTTGTCTGAGGGACTGCTGGCTAAAATTCTTTCCTATTTTGTGGGTTTTCTTTTCACTTTGTTGGTTATTTCTTTTGAAATGCAAAAACCTTTTAATTAGATGAGATCCCAGTTGTTGATTCTTTGAAGTACTTCCTGCGCACTTTGTATTTTGTTCATGAATTCTTGCCTACCTCTATGTCTCCAAGACTTTTTCTTCTAGTAGATTTAGTGCTTATGTTTTAATATTTAGATCTTTGATCCATTTAGACTCTTGTTTGTGCATGGTGATAGGCATGGGTCTAGTTTCAGTCTTCGACATGTGAGTTTTTTGTTTGTGTACAGGAATGCTATTGATCTTTGAGTGTTGACTTTGTATCAAGCTATACTTTTGACTTTGTTTATTAACTCTAGTAGTCCTTAAATGGACTTATTGTGGTCTTGTACGTAGAGTATCATGTCATCTGCAGATAATGATAATTTAACTTCTTTCCTATCTTTATTCCTTTTATGTCTCTCTCCTGTCTGATTGCTCTGGCTATTATTTCCAGAACTATATTGAATAAGAATGGTGATCCTTGTCTTGTTCCTGATTTTGGAGTGAAATCTTTCAGTTTGTCCATTTATTATAATATTGGCTGTTATTTTGTCATATATTGCCTTTATCAGATTGCAGTAGTTACTGTATATTCAGATTTTCTGTAGGGTTTTTATCATGAATAATTGTTGGACTGCATCAATATTTTTTTCTGCATCTATTGAGATGATTATATGATTTTTATTTTGCCTCTGTTGATGTGGTGTATTGCATTTATTGATTTGTGTATGTTAAACCATGCCTGCATTCCTGTGATAAATCACACTTCTTGATTTGCTATTTTGATTTTATTTTAGTGCAGTGTGAGCGACTTAGGTTTAGATTCAGTCTTCTGCACCTAGATAACCAGTTTTCCTTGCACGATTTGTTGAAGAGGCTGTCCTTTCCCTAGGTTATGCTTATGGTACCTTTCCTGAGTTACTGTTTCTAGGAGGAACACCAGTTAGACAATTATGATACCTGCACATATGTTTTCATTTGCCAGTCCCTGCTTTCTTCCCCCACTGCCTCACATATGCTAGATAAGACTACCACTAAACTGCATTCTCAGAAATATCTCACCCCATAATTTTTGTTTTTGATAAAAGATCTTGCTGTTTCCCTAGTGGCATCAAACTTGTGATCCTCCTGCCTCAGCCTTCTAAACAGCTGAGAATACAGGTGTGCACTGCTCTTTTGTCAAATTTCTTGATTGGGGTCATTTATTTATGTAGAGTTTTGTTTCCTTTTGGAATACACATACCCCAAATGCATTTCCAGTGATTCCCAATTCCAAATCAGAGAACTTAAATACATTTGTAAAAAAAAATGAGGACAGAATTCTAAATTTTTATAAAATTGTCCTGATCATTTATAATTATCAATTATCTTACTTGATATAATTGAATTGGGCTTTTTAAAAAATGAAATTTATTAGGGTTTGTCTAAAATTTCTACTGAATTTTTGTATAAGACCCTGTTTTCTCATTTGTATTTTTAAAAATTTTAATTATTTTAATGAGAATAAAACCAAATGAAATAAAACAGAATAAACCCAATCAAAACAGAACAGTGAAAGAGGTACAGAACCTCAATACAGGATAATAGGAAATCAATAATAGCTACCACAATGTATGTTGCTAATTTCAAAATAGTTGTCCATACCATCAGACATAGTAAAATCAAATAAAACAAAACAGAATAAGCAAATCAAAACAGAACATTGAATAAAAGAAAAGCAAATTGGAACAAAACAAAACAGTGAGAAAAATATTGGATTTCAAAAGCAAAGCAGAAGAAAATTCCCCATATTTGCTCTATTGCATACCATTATCCTCCTAATACATGCTTGGACTACCAGCCTTAGGCCTGCAAAGTCAAACAATAAAGCATTTAGTTCATTTAGCTGTTTTTATGCCCAGTTGCTATCAACTCAACCTGTTCTCCAAATCAGCTGGTTGCTTAAGGGGGTTGAGGGGGAGGTTGGTATTCTTTTTATCCTTCTTCTTTTTTTTTTTTTTTTACCTTTTTTTGGAATTTTATTTAAAGAGTAAAAAAAAAGCAAAACAGAAAAGAGGGTAGAAATACAGATTTAAAAAAAAAAACCAGTAAGAAATCACTAGTTGATAAATTATATATTGTCTTCTTAGAAATAGTTGTTCATGTTACAAAATTAAAGTATACAAAGTGGACATTCAAACATTGAGGCTGCAAACAGTTCTGTTCAACAATCCTACAAAAATTTAGTAATACAGTTGTCAATCCTACACACTTAAACATACATCCAGCTATATCCTTTAGAGCACTTTTCCTCCTTTTGCTTTTTAAGTCCATTATCTGTTTAGTTATATCATGTTTCAGCTTGCTCAGTACCTTACTGATCTGTTTTGTTGTTATTTCTTTTTGAATCACCTTATATAATTCTGTTGTTTTGTTTTTGAGTTTCTCCTCATCCATGCCCCATGGATCAGCTTTGGTGGAGTTGGGAGTTTTTGGAGGTATTTTGTTACCTTGTTTTATTGTGTTCTATTGTTTTTTTATTATTTAATTTTTTATTAACTTGGAGGTAGTAATACACAACAGAATAGAATGGAATAAAGCCAACTGAGACAGTGTAGTCAAATTGGTACAGAACTTCACAGCAGGTGAAGTTGGCCATTGTATATCTCGTTATCTTCACAATAGTTGTTCTTTCAATCAGGTATAGCAAAATCAAAAGAAATACAGAAAATTATAGAACTTATCAAAATAGAATATTGCATAAAGCAATACTGTTAATCAGGACAAAGCAAAATGGTGATAAAAATATTTGCCTTCAAAGAGATAGGAGAAGTAAATCCCCATTATTTGCTATATTACATATGGTCAACCTCCCAAGAGATGCTCAGATCTCTGGCTCCCACTTGCTGGCAGAGAGGGAGAGATGGCATGTTTGATTCTCAACCAGCGCGTCCAGTAGGTGGCAGGCTGGTTGCTTGTATTCTCAGCGCCCTAAGCTCCAACATGGCGGATATCAGGAAGTGCTGTTGTTTCATGCCCTGGGGTGGCCTCGGCTGTGTGGTGTTCTTGATTCTCAGTCTGAAAGTCATTTGGCTCACAGGAAAGGTGAATTGTCTTGTCTCTGTTCCTGGGCCCTGTATGCTTTACACATCATTTGTATTTTATAAATTTGCCTAATGTTTAATTAAATTGCACAATTATAATAACAATTGGCAAAACTGATTTGGAAGCAAATATATTGCTGAGCACATAACTCAACTGGAGGGGGAAATGTAAGGGACATAGAACACACAACTTTCCAGCCAGAAAATCTTTGTTTGCTTGTGTTATATCTCAGGAAGATTTCAATCAAACCTTTAATAAAATGGATGCCATTAAGAGCACTTCTATTTAATTCATATTTAACTTTAGAGCTTCTGAAGGAATATATGGTTTTACTTTGTTTTTCATTGCATTATATTGCCTTTTTATTTTCTCTATCACAAAACAATAGATTATTTTAGAATATGATAATTTACTTTAAAAGATCAGTGTGTACTATGCTGAACTACTTGTTTGTTGGCAAGTATGTGGCAGTTAGCACATCCAATGTGATCAAACTGTTGTTGAATATAGGACTTGCATAGATGAATCTGATGTGGTTTGGTCTACGTGAGACACACTATAGAAACGGAAGTATTTATTCAGCACTCAAGCCTACTGTGACCTCAGAAGACTTTTGACCTTGAGTTGCCCACAGGCTAGTTGCTGAGAGATAGGCCAAGGAAAAATGCAGTGAACTAGGCCATAATTCATGGCAGTCAATTATCTCATTGCTGGATTCACTGCAGCATCTGGCAAGCACTCTAGAAGGCTGAGATCCAGGATGCCTATTGCAGGAAGTCTCAGAACACAGATGCTGAAGGGCATACATTTACTCATTCATCATTTATTTACATTTCTCTGGGCACTGCTCTCTGCTGGTCAGAGTTCTAGATATTAAGGTTGTCAGGGTCACCAAGTCAGATGAGTTTCTCACCTTCAGAGAACTTCAGAGCTGTGAATGTGAATGGGCTGGGCAAGGTGGAGAGAGCCTATGGTGTGGACACACATGGTACTAACAGAGGCAAATAGGTAACAAGTGGGAGTAATGTTGAGGGAGGCTGCCCTGTGGGATGAAATTTGACCTGAATGAAGATGGAGTTAACCTTGTGAAGAGCTGAGGTGAAACAGTTCTAGGTGGGAGGGATCAGCTATTGCAAATGTACCCACATAGTACTAAGCTAAGTGTGTTTGGCACAGAAAGGATGGGGTGACTTTTAGGAGGTAGTTAATTTCCATTTCTACACATTAACCAATGTCTCCTGCTGTGAATACCTAGAGGACAGGTCTGGCCTTTTCCAAGCGCCTTTGGCAATCCCAGGCTCCTGGACAGTCATGTTACCGAGAAGGTGAACTTGCCACATCAGAACGCAGCTTCACAAGCTTGTGTGAGATTGGAGCAGGTGGGCAAACTCTTGCTTCCCCGATTCCTGAGGCTGCACTTTGATCCAGAACACTTTTCAGAATAATATAGAGGAAACTGCAAACTCAAATAAGAAATTCAACTCCATCATTTGGTTTTTCCATTTTATAGTTTTCTTTTCTATCCAGGCTCTGTTCTGACAAGTCCGGGCTTTTTGGCAGTTCAACTGAAAAGTAAACTTAAGCAAATGAATATGATTATAGGGATCCAGCCTACCAGATTACTCTATTCAGAACTTGTTTAGACAAAACCTATTTTCTCATTCCCACAACTGATAAAACCATAGGAAAGTTATTCACATTTGAAAGTAAAGTAAAGTGCTACACTATACCACTGGCTTCATTAAATGGAAAATAAACAAACCACAAACAACAATGTGTTGCTTGAAAATAATAGGTCAGGTGTTTATTTAGGAAGGAGAAAATCTAAAATATCAGACTGACAGGTTTGACTCCACAAGGTAATAATAAATATGAAATAAAACTTTATAAAGAACATTATGCCATAATTTTTGAATCCTGACTTTGTGTTTGGCACAAATAATAATAGTTTTAGAAAAAAACCCAGCAGCACATTGGTTTGTCAATAGATATGTTTAATCTTTGACTAGAAATGTGATTTTGACATTAATTTTTTATTTTGACATTAATATTTTATTATTAATTTATTTATGACAGTTTTTATTAAAACTGTGATACATTTTAAATGTTTCTATTTAATAAAGTTACATTTTTAACTCACAATATGAATATAACACAACACCATGGGTATTAATCATTTTTTATTTTATGAAAAAGTAAACTAAAATTTCAAAATCTAATAATAAAAGAAAATAGTTACTATACAGGTAATTAATGTTTTTCTTGATGCTTGCTTTAAAGCAAAATTTAAAAAATAGCCCATCTAGAAATTTCCTTGGCAAATGTAGAATATTGTGGCAAATGTGGATAGTATTGATGATTTGGAAAGATTTAATAAGAACTTTATTCAGGGTGACAAATACTCTGGACTGCCCAAGACAGACCTACTTTCTAAAGGTTGTCCCAATGAAGTAGTAGCAGCTCTGTCTCACTCCCCGATCTGTTCCCCAGCTAGAGTGGCTCCTGAGGGCAATATTTCTTCCCAGGATGGGATTTGTCATTCTAGCAGCTGTGTCTTTCACCCCACTGTCAGTACCTTCTTCATCCATTCACTCACAAATACTTCTGAAAACGGCAACACTGACTGTTTTTCTAGTGTGCACCATTATAAAAAAGAATAAGAAACAATTATTTTTAGGGGCCTAGGTATGTGAGGATCAGTGCCAGATGGGCCCAGACTGGTTTTCTCAATTCAGTATAGTGAGCATTAGTGAGTGTGCACCGTGCTAAGCACTGACCAGGTATCAAAGCAACATACAGGTAGGCAGGACAAGGTCTCTATCTTTAGGGAGTCAGCATGTTAGTTGATATACTTTGTTGCTGCTATTAATCTGATAGCTAAAAGCCTCTATTGACTTCCCATTTGACCTGTAATAATCTGAACTTCATATCATGGCATTGAAAACCTCTGATCTGGCCCCTGCCTATTTCTATGAATTAATTTTTACTACTTTTCCCTGATTCACTCTGCTCCAACCTGGGCTTCTTTGTGTTCTGGGCATGGTCTGTCTGAGCTTGACTCTGCTTCAGGGTGTTTGCATTTACCGTTGCCGCTACTGTATACAAACGGCTTATCCCTGGCATCTTGTAGCTGGTCCTTCTCATTATTTGTACCTAGGTTCAAGTATGATCTCTTTGAAGAGGCTTTCTGAAAGCAGCTTATCCAATTTTCCTTCCCCTTCTTTTGTCCCACTTTTTTTCTTCATAACCTTTATCACTTTGAGATGTAGTTAAGGACGTGTTATGCTCAGTATAGAGCACTTGCCAAGTATGTGCTGGGTTTCATATTTAGAGTGATTCCAAAAGAAAAAAAGTATGTGCTTGGGACCATCTTCTCATGGAAAAATGTAAACAGATTTTTGTCTCCCTTGTGCACCGCAAATCTCTGAACATAGAGCAGTTGTGTCATATAATAGACACTCAAATAAAGGAATAAGTAAACTTGATGACTTTTTCTTAGGTTTATACTTGTTTCTCACAATTCAACAAGCATTCTTAAAAGCCGTTTCCCAGCCCTTTCTCTTTTCCTATCAAGTGATTCTTTTGCATGTTGGATTCTTGAGTCTTGTTATTTTCAGTTCATTCTCTTAACAAAAGAGTTATTTTATATAGCCTGCCCTGGTAGGCTATATTGGTACACCAATGTTGATTTTGAAAACCACACAGCTATAGAAGTGCTCTGGTTGCTGCCTTCTGTGCCTCCCTGCTCTAATAAAATATAAACTTGAGGAGATTTTCTTGCCTGCTTTCATATCTCAGATAACACATACCAGTCCTTTCAGTCTGGAGGGGCTATTGAGAAACTGGCAGTCTGTGCCTGGCAGAGCCAGAGTTGCACTTCACATCAGAATGTGGCAGCCTCAGCTCAGTGTAAACAATTTATGAATTTTGAGTATTGATTCTGGTAATGGTGATGGTTTTTCAGTTCCCTTTGGAAGCAGGGCTGTTGGCATTGGTACGGGTTATCTGGTTTGTCTTCAGTTCAAAATAAATTAGACAGTAAGGGGATCACCTTTGCAATGCTGCTACCTTACCACCAGACTCCATCTAGAGACTGTGGCCAGCCAGGACAATTTACTGGAAATATGCATGTTCGTTATTTCTTTACATGGAGCAAACTTGTATTTCTTGAACTTCAATTTCTCAATGAATGACGCAGACCAGAGACATAAAGGAGGTGTGGTGCTTCAATGTAGTACAAGCTAGAAGTGATGTCTTGATAATGATTTGTTATCTTCTATATTCTTTCAACAGTCCTCTGAAGGAGGCAGTGTAGGATGAACCCATTTCTGAGATGAGTTTAAAGAGTGAAGGGCATAGGGCTAGAAAATGACAAAGAGTTTGTCTTAGGTTTTCTAAAGCTAGTTCATTGTAATTTCCATTAGATTATGCATTCTGCCTCATTTTCACTTTATATTACATTTGACTTATGTATATTATTGCATGTTTAGCTAATCCTTTTCTTTTGAAATGCATTAGTTTTTACTGTGTGTCTCATTTTATTCTTCATTTTCACAGAATGTATTGGAATCCAGTCTCATTTGAAGTAAGTACAAGGGATATCAGATACTAACTCAAGATGAGATGTGCAAGGGATTTTGATGGAGGATACTGGGGACTGAACACAGGAACTTTGCACTGAGATATATACACCGACCTTTTCTATTTTCTACTCTTTAGTAAGCTCTCTTAAATTGTTAAGTTGCCCCAGATGGGCTGGATATTGTGAACTTCCTACTTCAGCCAAGCAGATTGCTGGGAGTCTGGAAATGTGTCATGTACACTTGGCTTGTGTAAAAGATTTTATTGGGTGAAATGGCTAAGAAGAATAAAGGAGAATGGAGAAAGAGTCACAGAGGCAGGAGGAGCAGGTAAGTCTGACACACATAAGCTGTGGTGGAATGAAAACTGGTAGTTAACACCAGCTGTACTGAATCAGTGTGGTGCCGAGTGGGGCCTACCTGAGGACTATTGCCATCACAAAGACAGAACTGGAGAAGTTATTGTTTGGTGCTGTGGGTTCTCTTGTTGCCATTGGCTCTCTTGGAGGAGCTTGCCGAGCTTCTTTCCTATTGTGAACTTGGCTGTTCTTATCGTTAAAGGAGCTTGGGACCTTGTTGCTGAGAATGGCTGCGGTTCACTTTGGTTCACTCCTTACTTTGAGCATTGCTTCCTAGCTCCAGAGGGTAAGATGGTGCTGTTCAATCTCTAGGAGAGCCTTGTCACTCTGGCTTCCTGATATGAACTCAGCTGTTCTCATCGTCATAGGAGCTTGGCACCTCATTGTCACTGAGGATGGCTGTGGCACTTTTGGGGGCAGCTCTGGCCCTTACTTTGAGCATCATTTCCTGGCTCCAAGGCAGATCCTTCAGCCTACTGGTACAGATCCTTCATCTCACTGGTACAAACATTCTAGCTTTCACTGCTGACCTTTGGGCCTTCCCAGCAGATTCATGAAACAGACTTGCATGAGACATTGACATGTTCTCTAGGTCTTCAACTGGACTCACGCAGGGCATTGCTGTGGGATCCAGGCCCTCATCTGGATGCTCTAGGTCTTTAGTGTGTGGACAGATTTCCTGCACTTCTTGTATTTGACTCTGGGCGACTGTCATAAAATTATGTGTCCGTAAATTATGTGTCCTGTGTTGTCCTGTTCTTCTTGTGGTCCTTGACTGCAACATAAAAGTAGAGAGAGACTCCATAGTGTGGCAGCTGAAGGCTTTAATGAAATCTGTTTCTCACAGTAGATTATTTTCTGAGGAGATTCCTATGTGACATCTCCATGTCTGCCACACAAGGAATCCTAAATAGAGATTGACCAATTTTTTTGTTTGGAATTGAAATTTCCACCATACTGTGTTGGAAATGGAAATACAGAGAACAGACAGACTGCAAAAAGTAATATTTACTGCCTGGCTCTTTTAAGAAAAAGTTAACCAATTCTTGAGTTAGATGAAAGATATTTTTATCCCATGAGGATGATGATCTCTTTAAAAGGGCAAAATTAACGGTCTGTTTTATAGAGCAATTTCTTTCTTTCTTTCTTTCTTTCTTTCTTTCTTTCTTTCTTTCTTTCTTTCTTTCTTTCTTTCTTTCTTTTTTTCTTCCTCTTTTTTTCTGAGTACAGGATCTCACTTTGTAGTGTAGGCTGGACTTGAATTCACTATGTAGCCCATGCTAGCTAGTGATCCTCCTGCCTCAGCCCCCAAACTTCTGGAATGACAGGCGTGAAGTTTATAGAGCAATTTCTTTTCATATTTTAAGGCAAAAATTATTCTGCAGGGGTTTGGCTTGATCCAATCTACTTTGAATAAATCTGAGTTGGGGAAGAGGTAAGGTATGGTGCTAGAAGACAGATGGTTGGAAGACCCAAGTCCTTGTCCAGTCTGAGTTATTCATCATCAGTGTGACCTTGTGGATGTATTACAGCACCTCTGTGACCTCAAGTTCTATTCCTAAAATATGGTGTTTGGACTTGATGACTGTCAATCCCTTCTGTTTATGACTGCAACAAGAGTGTAATACACAGAAACACTAATCAAAGTGGTAGATCTAAGTGATCTGGTGTGCACAGATGTTCTCTAGATGTGTGGTATCTCTAGCAAGGAGAGTTTTGGTTTCTTCCAGTGACACAAATTGACTTTTTTTTATTTCAGGAAAAGCAAGGTCCTGTTTATGAGGATGTTTGATAGTGTGATGCCATCAAAGTGGAAGCAACCAGTGACTGCTTCATGGAGTGCAGCTTCATGGAGCCTAGCTGGCCCTGTGTGGGGCATTAGAGACTCTTCTTGCTGGCAAGATATGCTCCATCTTGTTAAAGAGGGAAGGAAGAGAAGCAAATGTTTACAGGGTGTGTGTGTGTGTGTGTGTGTGTGTGTGGATAGGTGAGTGTAAGAAGTTAAATAGCAAGGCAGTTCAGGGAAACCCCACTGTTTTTATGAAACTCATGCACTGAATGGTATCTGTAGTGTGTGCAGACTGTACTCATTTGAATTTCTAATATTACTCTACAGTCACAAAGCCAAAACCCTGCAGAATAATTTTTGCCATACAATCTGAAGAGAAATTGCTCTATCCCACATATCCCCCATGAGGGTTGGGAGAGGCTCATGGGCAAGAAGACAATCTTTCTAGAAATAGTACATATTGATAGATCTAGAAATTAAAAAAAAATAGGGTTCACAGTTAAATTTGAATTTCAGGAAAAGAAGAAGTAATCTGTGAGTCTGACCCATCTGATGTCTATATTTTATTTGGTAATGGTAATCAAATCAGACCAATTTCCTGGAAAAGTTAATGAACAGAGTAGATTTTGATGCGATGTAAGTGTCATAGAGAAGCAGTAGACCTTATAACAGGGGTCATACGGTCTTTTAAATGCTTGACATCTTTGCTCATCTTCAGCAGCCAACTCTGGGCTATATTTTTTTAAGTTATAAAGTAAGAAATATAGCTTTAATACTGCCTTTAGAATTTCCAGGGTTTATTTGCAGAAACTGCTAATGACAGAACTGACCAGATACATATCAGACATTGTGATAATCGACTTTTTCAAGCTTTGGTCAAACTGAGACAGAAAACTATGTTATGGCTGAGTTTGGAATGCATTCTTTCATTTTATGGGAAAATAAAGTGTTCTGGAAATATAAACAGTTTTGGGGGGCTTTTTCTCAATTTTATTGAACTTATGAATATGAAAATTTTAGTTGATTCAAAGCAACAAACAAAAACTTCACCTGAAAGGCCCTATTTTATTCAGCAAATAGACATGAATAATATAGTCACTTGGAGGAATTTGGGGCACTAGACTGTATTCCCCTTGCCCTTAAAGAAGGCCACCACAAGTAACTGGGAAAACAAAACTTTCCATCATGAGTAGAACTTGATAAACTTTCTCTTATAATGGGATTTTCTGTTATTTCTATTACTTTAGGTTTGTGCTTATGCCAGCATAATTTTGACAAGCCTCAAAATATCTGCAGCTATAATGGTAGGATTCCTTCTTTAATAAAATAAAACTGGAATTTGATTTACACGAAGAAGTGAAGAATTGCTAAAGAATTGTCATGAACACATTGTCAAAAACAGACCAATTTTACTGAATTTCATCACTTACATTGCAAAAATATGTTAACTAAAATATTAACCTTTGCAAAGTTAAAAGGTGCCAGAAAATTTCCTAAACACTGTTAAAAACTTTGAAGTTTTTACCCATCTTTGCTCACATTATGTTTCTCATTTTTTCAACAGTAATTCTTGTCCCAAGGCACAATCTTCCATTTCTGGCTTCCTATTTCTATATCAGCATGCAATTAGACTCATAACTGATCCACATTGTGCATAAAATGAGAATTTCCTGTTTCTCATCAAATGCTGTTTTAAGAGAATTTATACACTCAGCTCATCCTTTCCTCTTTCCAACTTAAAATTTGTCTGGTTTTCTTTGAAAATGGTCAGAGCACGTCCATCATGTTGTGTTATTCTTTATCAATGTCTGTGTCATGAGCTGTGTTCAATTATCTATTGCTATGTAATAAACCACTCAATTTAATTGTGTAAAACAACAGTTGCTCTATCCTGCTCATAGGGCCCGTATTCAGAGAGTGACCCCAATGCTGCTGTACTTGCTGCTGAATGTTAGTGTCAAACAGTGGGTGCCAACATCATATGGGCTGTTAAATATTCTGGTATCTACTCACACAGTGAGTAGACCCTTATCACACATGCTGTTGAGAACGCAGCTCTCTTACTCATCGATGAGCCCTCCTTTTACCTTTTGAGACTCAGCTCAAACTCATTCCTTGGAGCTTATCTCTTGCTTCTCACGTTACAGCACTGGATATGATGTATTATATCTACAACTTTTTGATTTTCCCATTAGATGATGAATGGAAACAAAGATCTCTTTTTAGGGACTGGGAACCCAAGGCCTTTACATGCTGTTACATCCATGTAAATGGTGCTACATTATTTTAATTTTTGAGTAGCCTCTCATTGAGTCACTAAATTGCTCAGACTGGGCTGGAACTTGCCATCCTCTTGCCTCAGTTGCTCAGCATGCTGAGATTACAGGCATGCACCTCTAGGCTCAGTTGGACCTCATGTTTAACTCGATCACCTTTGCATCGTATGCCTGGTGTTGTTAGTCTTCAAGAGACAAATGAATCTTAAATATCAAATAACTTTCTTCATCAATTTTCTGTCCTTTAATAGTTAAATGTTTCTTGAAAAATGGTTCAACATTGTCTACAGTACTTGTGAATATTATAACATTACCTCATATCAGGGAATTTATTATAAACTTATTTTTTTTCTATTTCACATCATAGTGAAAATTCCATCCCCTTTCTATACTTTGGATATGGTTTGAGCTATGGTGTGCTCCAAAAGTTCCTGTTTTGGAAGCCTGGTCCCCAGTATCATGTTGTGGAGAGAGTGGAAACTTTATGCTGTGGGGTCTAATGGAAGGTGGTCAAATCATAGGGGCATCATGCATGGCAAGGATTAATGCAGGTCTCATAATGTCTGGTTTGCTCATGTGAGAGCGAGCTGCTAGGAAAAAAGCAAGCTTACCCTGCAGTTCCCTTTGGTTCTTGTCTCAGCATGGGACTGTTTTCTCCTTCTCTTACATGCTTTCACTATTATGTCCTGTTCCATATAGTGATGTAGGCAGAAGGCTCTTACCAGAGACCAAACAGATCGGGTACCTTGGACTTCCAGTTGCTGAAACTGAGAAATCATACACTTATCAAATATACAGCCTTAGGTACTTGTTACAGCAACAAAGGTAAACTAACACATTTCCCTTAAAAATACAAATTATAAGCTTTATGAGGGCAAAATCTATTTCCTACAAGATAATACGTAACTTGGGATTGTAATCAATACTTATTAAATATTAAATAACAACTAATACTTACAGAAAAGCAACTATGCATTGTGCTTTACTCATATCTCTTGTTTAATATTCTCAATAATTTAAGAGATACTGCCTTCATTTTCTCTATAGTTTATATTATTTGATTTCTCACGGAAACTGAGACTTGGAGAGGTTAAGTATGTTAGCAACATTAGATATGAGATAGAGTTGATCTGAATCCAGAACACCCAATATTAGAGCTGGCTTCTCAAGCACTGTGCTTCCATACCATCTTGGGTAACTGAATCTCAAAAACCCTGTGCGCAGAATTGCAGTCTTTACAGTTCCAGTCATGCAGTCCATCGATGATTAGTTGTCTTGATTTCTAACTTATTTCCTGAAGGAATAAATTTAGTATATTCAGGGAAGGGCAAGAAGGCAAGTGTTAAAATTTTGGGCACAAAAGGAAACAAGAAGCGGATAGATTTGCAGAAAAGAGTGCAGGCCAGAGCACATGGGGATTTGGAGAAGTTTGGATTTTATGTAAGTGAAAATGAACTCATGGGTGAAATTTTGAGTTGACCTAATTTGGATGCAAATATTTTGGCTTCTGCCATAGGTAATGCACTGTGGGTGTGGGGGTGAGGAACACTCTTGCAGTAATCAGGACACGAGAAGAAGAAATGCGGACTTGTGGGAACACAGTGGGGCTGACAAAAAGTGGACAAATTTAGAATAACTTGGAGGTAGAAGTCCTCTATATAGACTTAATTAATGTTTATATAAGAAGGAAAACACAGTATAATTATTGAGATCTAGTGAGTGCCTACTAAATGGTGGTTACTATTGCCGTCATCATTCTGAGAGATGAAATTACAGTAGTAATAATCATGGGTAATCAGTTTCCTGGTAGGCACTTTATTCTTTGTCCCTTTAGACCTTGCCTGTTACTCTATAGAGCTTACTCTTAGAGTGATCTCTAAGCTGTTTAATTCAGTGTAATTTTCTTATACTTAGTGTCTCTTTACAGCCTTTGAATTTCTACTCCTTAAAATGCCTCAACACAGGATGATATACTCTTCTATGTCCTTTTGCTCATCTCTTGGGGCTCTTTTTCTGTGACTCTTTCTGCCTTGCTATAATAGAAGTTGCTATTGAAATATCTGATCTAAAGACCTGAAATCTCATAGGTCAGATTGAGAAGACCAAATTTTCATCTTTGACCTTATTTCAAGTTTAACCCTTCATTTTCACTGGATGTCTTTATCTTCCAAAGTCATGACAAACCTAAAGAAGGGAAATTCTTCTACCCCTAATCCTTTAATTTCCCATGTTTATATATATATTTTATATATATATATAATATAAAATATAATTTATATATTTTATACATATATAAATATATATATATCTTGGGAAACATAGAAAACATAATTTATAAAGGGTAGAGCATTAATTTTCTATTGAGGAGGAAGAGTTTTAAATTTGACCTAAAGTATCCATGCCTAAAATTAATCTTATGTTTTTGCTAGCTTACATGATGTTCATTTTTATTTCTTGAATAATTCATGTACCACTGACCAGAATAATAAAATATTTCACTTTAAGCATACATCTGCATTTCTTAACTCAACTCTCATTTCTAATTATTACATTCAATTTCTGTTTCTTGATAGGAAGAGGAATCCTACATAGAACTGAACAACAGGTAATGAACTCAATTAAATGGGGCTGATGGAGTGGAGCTTAACAAAATTTAGGCAAAAATCAAATTTCTTTCTTGAGTTAAAAGTTTAATAAACTCTTAAGCATATAAAAGTTTATCCATAGACTTAGAAGACGTAGAGGTGGGATCAGACCTAACTGTCTTCCTTTCTTTCCTCCTTCATAGTGCCCCCTGCTCAGGAGCTCTCTGGGGTCTGGAAAGGAGAGAAAAGCTCTTCCCTGATGGATGACCTTAATGTATAACTATTTTCCAAACTATGTTTTCCCTAATTAGCATAAATTTGAGGAAAGAGACAAGAGAGGGGGTAATGGGTGCTTCTCTTCTCTTCCCTACTAGCCTAATATATCTCTTCTTAGCACCATGGGAGAGGACATTCTGCTGGTTAAGAACTCAAGAGATTCTCAGGTTATTTTTGAGGGACTCATAGGAGATACAAAATGCTTAGAAGCTCTGGGAAGGATCCACAAG
The DNA here is from genome assembly GCA_004027295.1 of Dolichotis patagonum. NCBI lineage: Eukaryota > Metazoa > Chordata > Mammalia > Rodentia > Caviidae > Dolichotis > Dolichotis patagonum. Next base: position 29,504 of record PVJX010013216.1, read on the forward strand.
AAAGAAAGCTTTTCCTGTAGCTTACTCCTCAGGTTTCTGCTTTGAACACAAGTTACATGGCTTAGATTGTTAGCCTCACGGTAAGAGGAAGGCAGGCAGTATTTGTGTTTTTCTATCAGTGTACAGGTTTCACCGAGGAGGAGTCCAATAAAGTGTGCTCCACTTGTATCTGGAAGAGCATTTCACATGTAGTAGATGTTTAATAATGTGAAATAAATGAGCTAATAAGAAGAAATGGCTCTTTCTGATTTTCAAAAAGATCAAGAATGTCAAACATATAAGTCTTTTGTTATAATCAGTATTCTGAAAGTGATGGGATTAAAAGGAACAGGATTGCTCTTCTTTATAAATTTCATTCAATTTCCTTTTCTGATCATATTATTCATAATGGTTCTTTGCAGAAATTCCTAGCTTTCAAAGTTTTCTGTATTAATCCTTTTGTGAGAACAGAAAAACTTTTAAATGTTGATTATTCCCTTTTATCCTCTTTGCTACTCCTCTATCTATTCTTCCACATGCAAACAGGTTTAGTTTGGTGTGATCCTTTTATAAAGTATGTATCATTATTTTGTGTGGTTTTAATTTGAATTTATATCATGTTGCATTATAGATGTTCTTCCTATTATTTTAAATATTTCTCTCTGAGCACCATATTCTACTGTGTAGCTGAATTAAGAACCAATTCAGTAGTCTTTAATGATGCATTCTAGTCCCCCTTTATCTGTGGGTTTTCTTTCTGTGGTTTTAGTTACTTATAGTCAATTGCTATCTGAAAATATTAAATGGAAAATTCTAGAAGAAATCCCTACATTTTCAACTGTGTGCTTTCTGAAGGTGTGATGAAAACTCACACCTTCATACTTTGCACCATTCAGGACATGAATCATCCCTTTGTCCAGTGTACACATGCTGTGTCCAGTATTCAGCCTTTAGCCACTTATTAGCCACCTGAGTTATTTGACCAACTATGGTGGTATTGCTTGTGTTCAAATAAACATTTATCTTACTTCAACATGGCTCAAAGCACAAGAGTAGTAATCCCAGCAAGTTACACATGCTGAAGAAAAGCTGTAAGAGCAGCCTTGGAGTGAAAGGTGAAAGTTATTGACTTAATGAGTAGAGAAAATGGAATGGTATGCTGAGGTTGCTAAGATCTATGGTAAGAATCCCTTAACCATGAAATTGCAAAGAGGAGAAAGAAATACCTGCAAATTTTGCTGTCATTCCTTAAATTGTAAAAGTTATAGCTACACTGCATAGTGAGTGCATAATTAAGGTAGAAAGAGTACTATATTTGTGTATATAGACCAACATTGTATACGTAGAGTTTGTTACTATTCACAGCTCAGGCATCCATCATGCTCTTGACTGTGTCACCTCAGAGACCGGGAGCAGACTAATATATTTTATCTGTCCATTCCTCAGTGGTTGACACGAAGATTGCTCTTGATGTCTCGCTTCAATAGTGATACAGCAAATATCCTAGTATGTTATCTGCTAACATGCATGTATAATAATTTGGGGAGCATATATACTCAGGAATGAGATTAATGGTGAATGAGTACAAAATTGTATATATAATTAACTGTAGTCAATTCCTCTCCAAAAGGGCTTCCCAATCTACCTCCTCCTCTATCACTGAATTTCTGTCAGCATGGCATTATTCAACTCACTACATTTTATCCATCCAGTGGGTGTGAGATAATATGCCATTACTGTTTTAATTTACATGATTTAAATTGATGTTTTTAGTAATGTTTCTCTTTATATGTTTGCTTTCCATATTTAGTGTGTAAATTTACTCTTTTTCTTGGCCATTTTCTAACTGGAGTTTCTGTCTTTTTTTTTTTTTTGCTGACTTCTGTAGCATCTTGTCAGTTTTATATATTATAAATATCTTTTTCTAAATCTGTCATGTCTCTTGGCTTTGTCCTTTACATATTTTGTTGAATAAAAGTCTTTACTTTGTGTAAAATCAAACTTCTGTGTTTGATTTTCTATTTTATGCCTCTGGAGTAAAGAGCTTTACTAAAGTCATATTTTTATGACATAGTACAAGCTGATTGGATTATTGGGGCTTAAACTGACTTGCTGTAAGGAGGTAGGCTTTGGTTAGAGGAGGTGGTGGCCTTATCTCCCTTTCTGGCACATTACTTCACTCTCTGATTACTACACTCCAATCTGTGAGCAGTTCTTCTCTATTAGGCCCTTTATAGTATCCTCCTGCCTTGGAACCAGATGACTATGGATTGAAATGTGTGACAAAATAAACCTCTGCTCCCTTAAATTGTGGGTGCCAAGTATTTTGACTCAGTGATAAGAGTGCTAAGACATCTGGCAAAGATGTTTGGGCTCGCCAAGGAATTTAAGAATTTAAAAACACATTCAGTGTCCTCACTAAAAACCTTCATTTTTTGTATCAAGCTTTAATAAAAATAGATGATATGAAAAAACCTATATGGTGGAAATTTCCACAGTGGTTTATACTTACTTGGTTTTGGCTTTCCTTGGCAAATTATTTCACTTAGGCAGGAGAAAAAAAGAAAAATAAAAAAATCAGATTGATTTCCAAAGAGAATAAGCCAAAATTTGAACTAAAAAGAGTGATATTGCTTGTTGGTGTACTGGGTTGCTCATGTTTCTCCAAATTCAGTGTTCACTGAGAATTCTAGGACGTGACCTTATTTGAAAGTAGGGCCATTATACATGCAAATAAGTTCCTAGGTGAACTCATTTTAAATTTAGGGTGGGTCATTAATTCATTGGCTGACATCCTTATAAGAGAAGAATAGGCAGAAACACAACCAGAGAAGAAAGCCAAGTGGAGATGGAGATAAAGAGCGGGGTTATGCTGCCATAGCCAAAGATTGCTAGGCCAGCAGAGATGGAAATAGAAAAAGATTTGTTCCCAGAATCTTCAGTTTAAATCTCAGCTCTGTTGCCTCCTAGGTGTTACCGTGGAAAAGATGTTTAGCCTTGCCAAAGTAAGTTTTCAATGATATAATAGTTTTGATAACTAATCAATTGACAGACTTCTCCTGAGGATTAGATGAAATACATGCAATCGCTTAGCAGAGACTGGTGATAAAATACTTAACAAAACTGTGTGGTGGTGGTCAGAGACTGAAAGAAAATAATGGTTGTTACTCCCATTCTTTATCTCTTTTTCTGTATTATTTAGAACTTTTATTTTTACTATAAAATAATAAAGTACAATTTTCTGTATCCTTTATAATATCCCTAGTTGGAATACTTAATAATTATCAACACGATAGAAGGAACCCCCACTTTGTCAAGGTAATATTCATTACTTTCCCCTCTTTTTCTCAGCAATGCTAATATCTGAGGTCTCTTATTTATATTTTTTACCTAGAACCTGATATCTTTGCCATGGAGCTATTCCCTGGGTTTTATGCTTTTATGGAGAAAGATATATTGTTGTTGTCTTCTGTCTATAAAAAAACAGAGATACAAATTAGATATTAAGAACAGTCCTGTTCCCAAAGCACACAAGAACAAATCAGCAAATCAAAACCTACAATAAACTCAGGTTAGAAAAAACAAGCCTTCATAGTTAAATTCCCTTTGCATTTAAAAACATTCGCAAATGTTAAATGAGTAGCTTTCATAGCAGCTATTTCAATATGCCCTTAGGTAGATGCATTTTCTCTCACATATTTTGAGTCTGAATCAATATTGGAGACTCACTGGCCAGCCCGTTGTCTTGTCCCTGAATTATACATCTCATCACTAAATCAGGTCTGAAGTGATGCAGGAGGTAATCAATGGAAGGGCTTGATCAGTGTTCAATAGAGGAAGGAAACTCTAATGAATGAAATTCAGGAGCTGGTGTGGAGCCAAACCTGGATTCCAGTCTTTGCTTAGCTTTGTACGCAAAAGCCTAACTAGGTGATTTTGCTCCTGGAGCCTGTTCTTACAACTCTCTCCTCACAAATCCTACTATGCTCCTAGCTTCTTGTTTAAAGGGGCAAACGGTTGAAGAGATCAAAAGAAAAAGATGTGCAACAGCAGTAGAAGCTACATGAGGGCAAGGCCTGTGATTTTATGGTTTATTTCTAGCTTCAGAATCGGCACATATGTGTGCATGGGTGTTAAGTGTATTGTATACAGGCATGGGCTTCTCTCCCTCTGTCTTTGTCACTGACTCTGTTTCTGAACTTTAACACTTGACATTTGTTCAGTCTGTATCTATTTACTGCTTTCTCCTCTTTGTGAGGAACTATAGTTGCAGACAGGCATTTGGTTATGGACAAATTTAATAAGAATCTTGCTCTCACTTCTCAATGATCCATTAGAAAAGAAGATTTGGTTTTTAAAATTTTTTGTACGTTTTGAGTTATAGACATTTTCATGGGTGACGATTTGAGAAAAAATAGTAAAACTAACCCAAACATTCCTATTGTCTAACTTCAAAAATTGCCAGCAGATGGCCAATTGTGTTTCACATAGGCCTTGTCATCTACTTCCTCATGTGTCATTGCATACACATATATGCTGGATGTTGATGAACCAAATCTCAGACAGCCTCCTACTCTGGTGGGGCAGTTTTGATTTCATCAGATGGAAATATGAAGCCAGCTCTCCTATTTTAGCATGTTCCTCTATTGTTGCTTAGCAGTGTCATTCTCCTTCAAGTATTAGATTTCAGGCACTGCAGAGGGCTGCTGAGAAGTACTCAGTTACATCAGGTCCCTAGAAAAGCACATGTACTCCTAATGCTTTCGATTTCATAAGTTCCAAAAGCCCTCAAAACTTATGAGCAAGAAAAGGCAATGGAGCCAGGTTTGGATGTATGCATAAGGGAGAAAGGGCTAATGCCTTCTTGGTCTGCCTTGTGTGTACCTAAGTGGGCTGCTTTTGAGGCCGGTCGTTCATGCTTCCCTTTGGGCTCACACTTTAGCTACAAGTCTCAGGTCCATTCCAACCTGAATTCTTGGTCATTGCTATTTGTAAGTTTTCTTGTCTCTCTGTCACTGAAGCTTGATCTTTGGACTGGAAGCCAAACTGACAAGGAGTAGGCTTGAGAAATGAGTAATAGTAGTAGAAGTAATGACAAAAATTCATAAAACCAATACCTTTGAGTTCACCATGTGCTAAGCACTCAACAATTCTGTGATGTAGCTACTTAATATTGTCCTCATTTTAACAGTATGGAAACCACAGGTAACTGGACTAAAACCTTATGGTCGTGAGAGGCAGAGCTGCATTTGTTAGACTTTGATAGTCTTGATTCAGAACTCATCTTTTCAACAACTATGCTAGACTGTGGTTTTTCTGGCGTCTCATGAGCAGCTGCTAATCTCTGATGGAAGAAACTCTGGCAAGTACCAGGTAAGAACAAGAATAATGAGACAATGCAAAGTAGTGAAAAGAAAGTGGAATCAAACTGTAGGAGCAATTGTGTAGGGAACGCTATTTTTCTGTGTAATTTACTCATGAACATAAAAATATCTTTTAAAAATGAGATCTTATTAAAGTAATGTTGGCTAATAATTTTGGATAAAGTCTGGTTAAAATCAAGGGATGAAAAAAACATTCTTTTGTTTGTGAAAAAAATATGAGGGAGATTCCTCCAAAACTTCCTTACTTATCATTTACAATGCATCATGAGGATCAAAGGAGAGTCACATATGTGAAACCACTAGTTGTTGGAAAGCATTCACATTTCCATTGATTTATATTGCTCTTTCTCTTGGTTCAATTTCTCTTCTCTTCTGCTTTGTGTTTCTTGTAAATATCTCTGTTTATTGCAGGAATGCCAAGTGAGTTCCTGTGTTGCCAGAAACTGATTTCATGTGCTTTGTGTTGTACCTGTATTTTTGTTTCTGATCTCATCTTGGTAGGATCAGGATACTCTAGTAACTTGTCTGAAGGATTTCTGCTCCAAAGTGCCTCTAAGGAATATCTGCCTGTTTCTCTCATGGCCAATATTTGCATATATTATTGGTAGGGGTCAAGGTTAGTGTGCATCTAGGTTAGGGTGAATAGTGTAGACTTCTAAGTTTGATTCCCCTTTCCATGATTTTCATTGGTATGACTTAGTAGTCATGTACCCCATAATTATCAGCTTATACATTTCTTTTTTTCATTTTAAAGAAAATAGCTATTGAGTAAGAAATTCTGTTTTTGATTTACCTTGGTGCTGATAGAACTAAGAACTGAAATATTTGAATTAAAATGCTGTGAATAACATATTCCCGAGAATATGTTCTGTTAATATTAGAAAAATAATTTTGCTAATCTGTCTGAACCAAGAGGAGATCAGAATGACCCTGAATAGTTACATTGTGGTTTTTACTTACTTGAATAGCTTACTTTTTAAATAAGATTTTAAAACCACAGGGCAGAAGTCTAACATCTTGATTTGGTTTTACTGCTTGGTGTAGTCAGTACTTAATAAATAATGGGGGCAATTCTACTTAATGGATAAAAATAGCTCTTACTCCATGTAGAGAATTTAGGAGACAGAAGGATTAACTGCAGTTCATTCTGTGTATTGTAATTCAATCATACTTCAGAAGGTTTAGCTGTGGTAAATTGCTAGAACAATAAAAGCAACAAGTCACCCTTTTCTCTTTCCCATTTTGAGGAACACATAAAGTAATCCATGACTAAAATGAAAACAAGGGAAAAATTAAGCTCACATGTCTACTGAGAGAAAAAACAAAACAAAAATAAAATGAAGGTATAATTTGAGAGTAACAAAAGCATGATGTTGGAGAGTATACAAATTTGGAAAATTGTTTCCAGGTGCTATAAGGGAGATTAAAAGCTATTTCTAGACATTAACCCACAGGAGTTGTTTTGCTCATTAGCAAGATGTTCAGATAGGCACACACTAGTGTGTAAATATGCAGATGCCGCTGCATAAAGACTATGCAGTGCTCTGGGGTTTATCTTGTCAGTGCTGTTTCTCTCTCATGGCTCCACACTCCTCTAGAATCCACCAGTATCTGAATATAGCCTATAAACTCAGGTCATTCAGCAGTGGGTCCTCCTCCTCCCTAAACTGGGTACAAGAGCACTTTGCTTTCTGTCAGCTTTACCTTGCTGAACTTCACTCAGATGCTTGGAGGTATGAAGCCAAAGCTTTGGTTTTTGGTCTTACGATCACCTCCTTCCTTCTCTATTCCTGTGGTCCCAGTATAATATTTTCTTAAGTCCATGTCTTTTCAGCATGTACCTTTCAATCGGCAGCCCTCTTAGGTACTGAATGCTTGTTCATGGCTGTTAACTCTAGGCATTTCAAAGTCATATTGCATATGCGTGAGTGTACAGGGGACAAAAATATAGTGGAACATACTAAACCTATTGCTTTTGTGTATCCAACTGTATGTAAATAATTTCTACAGTATATTAACTTTATGAGATTAGACAAAATGTATTCTACTTGTCTTCAAACCATACAAATAGTGGCTGTGTGATTTTAGCCTTTGTTTTATAAGCAGTTTTTTGGTAGTCAAATTTATTTCCTCCCTTTGGAATTATTAATCTGAAGAGCCATTAGGTCAGGCTAAAATTCTTCTTACATTGCACTGTATTGAACCTCATGGGTTTTGTTTTGTTAAAACATGAGCTCTCAGCCTTGCCTTTCTCTATCATATATGAAAATATATTTATATGGTACTTATTTTATTATCAGACACTCATTTGATCCTTATAACGGCCACATGAGGAAAATGCTTTAAATGTCTCCATTTTATATACAATAAAACAGTGACTAAATCATTGATTAATTTGCCTAATGACATACAGCTAGTAGGTGCTGGGGCCGTTACTCAAACCCTACTGTGCAATGCTACTGACTTTGTGGATGCAGCCTATGTGGTGATTTGAGGGCTAAGAATCCTGTAAATACTAGATCTAAAGTGAGATACACTGTTAGTGTTTGCACCGTGACTTGTAGAAAATTAACCAGGCTGCTTCATGGAGGTACCAAGAGAGGGGAGTTTCGAGTTTCTCATAATTTCTATCAGTCCCTGTCTCCTCTGACCTCTATAAATATGCAACTCAGGAAAAGAATGTGCTGCTTGACACGTATCATAAAAAGAATTTCTAGTACTCCATTCCAACAGATTGCTGCCTGAGGCTCTTCTTTATAGGAATTCCAGAACCCCCTCTGTTTAATTTCTAAGTTTCAGAGGTTACAGATGGTCTCATTGCTGTAAAAATAAATATTGTGGATCTTTGAAATTTGAAGCCAAACCATCTCTTGGTGCACTTTCTTTAACATTCTTGATTAACGGATTCAGGAAAGTCATATAAAAATCAGCTTCTGAAGGGTTAGCTTCTTTGATTAATATTGAATTTAGGCTCTGGCCCATTTCTCCATTTGTATGACAAATTTTTAACGTCTAAGAAAAACTTCTAATAATTTTTGTGTCAGTACTTTTGTGAGAAGATCAAAGCTAATGCAGGTAGCAACAGCATTAGACTACAGTAATGAAAAAAATCCATGTAATTAATCACTCCTTCAACAGATCAACTGGCATTTATCCAACAAAAAAGAAACTTTTCTTAGAAAATTGTTTGATATTACAATTTAGGGTTACCTCAATTAATCACCTCTTTGGGAAGCGCATAGCAAAAATGATTGGAGAGCACTGACTCCTTTTCAATTGAAAGTGGCAGGCTAAATTCTCCTGGTTTGAAGACTGAATTTTAAGAATTGACTTTCTGGGTTCTAAGATTATTTGATTTCAAATATCCAAAGTTTTATACTCATGTATTATGTATGAAGTATCATACATAATACATATGTATTATGTCTGATACATAATACATATGTTACAGTGAACATGCTGTCTCATTTATCAATAAAATGTTTCTTTTGTGTAATTTGCACTTAGATATGTAGAATGATATGTCCTATTGTAAGTAAAGAATGTGTTTTTGTATACACACACACACACACACAATTCTTACATATTTTTATGATCTATGAAACAAAAAAGGCCTACTTAACTAACAAAAGACTAGTTCTGCTTAATAGAGACTATTTTTTCCTTTATTAAGCTTCACTAGCATAGCAAAATACAGTGAACTTATTAATGATTACTGGAAGGAAATAAATGGACTCAATTAAAAACTGTTTTCCCTTAATCCATGAATAACATAGAGTGTATTAACATTCACTAGAAGATTACTAGTCACTAATGAATGAAACAGTGATAAAGTTGGAACTGGAAATGTCCACAAATCCACTCTACTAAAGTATTAAGCATGTTGGTTAGGGAACAGATACATAAAAACCTGATGGGATGTACTTGAAATCTGTTATTTCTATGTAGACCGAATTCTAGAATTCTGTGTGTTGAAATTTAGTAAGTAAAAGAAATGAATTCACTGGGGAAAATATAATTGATAATAATAATATACCTGAAAAATTATATTCCTATTAAATTTCATCCATAGATATCTGTGGATCATGAAGGATGCACAGATGAAAATATTATAATCCATGTGCTACAGGAAAATCCATGTGCTAATTAATCATGGTGATCATGACTCAGGTTCTGTAAGTAGGTTCTTGCTTCTGCTCAGTACTGAACTTTTCACGATGTTGCTGAGGGAATTTAATTTCCCTCCTGTGGTGGGTACAATGCTATTCATTGGAATTGTATTACCCAGGGATTGACTTGTAGGAGATTTTCTTGGTGATGTACTTTGCTTTTAACACCCTGGGGTCAGAGTTCTGCCCTCTTATATTTCATATGTCCCATTGCTGAATCCTTGTCCCTGAAGAGTTTTATTCTGACTTCTCTTGTGGCTAAAAGTAACTGTGTGTTTGGGTTCCAATATGAAAATGAATCCTCTACTGTCAAGGGTGTGCTGAGATATTTCCATTTTAAAATCATCACGTCTCTCTTCCATCTTACTCAAATGCTATAGATTCAGAGACCATCTTGTTCTATTTCACCTATTTCCATCATTCAGGCTATTAAGGGATCTACAGTTACTTCTTATATTGCTTAAATTTGAATTCTGTCAAGTAAATTTCCAATAAGTTAGGTCTATCAATACATGATGGAGTACTTGTAGGGCATGAAAAGGCTATTACACATCCCCTTCCATTTTTGTTTTAGATTGATTATGGAAAATTCTAGTTTAAAACAGCAAAACAAATGTATGAACTGATGTTTCTACAAAAATAAAATTCTTGCAAACACAATAATCCATCATGTCTATAAAATTATATATATATTATATATAATATATATATCTGATATTTAATACTGTATATCCCCTAAGACATCTTCTAAACAGACCACATTGTTTCTAATTTGTAAGTTTAATGAAAAAGTCTATGAAATATATAGAAAATATTAACTGAGTTGAACTCCTCCAATGCCAAAAATTATTTTGAAAAAGTTTTCTTTTCCTTTCTTAAGGGAACATTCGAACATGTTGTCTAATCATCCCAGCAAATTGTACAACTCAGTTCTTTAATGACGAGTTAATGTATTAATGATGTTCATTACAAAAAATCAATGAATGAAAAGTAAGAAATTCTAAGTTTAGCTGTTAAAACTTTCAAAGGATTTCTGGGATAGTAGAGATCAAGTAATTGACTCATATTTCATAGCTTTTTTAGCTTTGATTCATCAATCTTAAGCTTGCCTAAATCCTGGTGGGTATAGATAGCTTTAGAGAACTATTTTCCTAATGATGAAAATTTTCCTGATAAATTGGGTATCAAAACTTGGTAAAAGTTCTTGTATTATCATGGAAGGTAGGAAAAGCATTTAAATAAACGTGTTCATGGAAAAATGAAAGGATTTTCACGTACAAGCTAGACTTTTGGGATTGATTTTTGGGACAAAGCCATCCTTAAAAGGACAAGAACACTTAAAAATAAACTTTTTTAAAAGCTCAAAACCTGCAGTTGCTTCTACAAAACACTGTTGATCCTTGGTAAATAAACACAATGAGAACGAGCTGATAAGTTGTGAGAGAGTTGCCAATGGTAAAGTATTGTCATGTTTATTTGCTTAACATTCACTCAATACTTAAAGAGCCATGAAATGTATTACTTACTGCTTTCCTATAGATTTGATTTCCTCAAAAGAAATGCTGTGTACTTATAAAACAGGTAAGCAAGGAAACAGGAAAATGCAATGACACTCTATGTTGTGTTCTGGTATTGTAAAACAAAACAAAACAAAACAAAACACAACAAAACAAAACAAAACAAAACACATTGCAATGTGTATAAAGGACTCTGGCTAGAAACTCCTTTGCAAGGGAATAGAAGTCAGATAAGGCTGTAGTGAGCTACCCACCAGGGTTCTATGAGGGACCAAGAGTGTTCATCAATTTTTATCCAGCATGACTTTCAACATTCCCTTGTTTTAACATGGTCTGTTTAATTTGTAGCCACCACTATAATTCATTCTTGGTTTTACTCCTTCCAACTTTCCAGTTGTGAGATTGGATTCCTCTTTTATCAGACACTCTCATTCTAGGAGTATTTCTTGGTACTTGATTTCTAGATTTGTTTTTATTGCGTATTTTAATCCCTTTTTGTACTGGCTCAAAGCCCAGTGGCACTGTGTACTTTACCTTTCTTCCTTCTCCCAGTTATGAGCTTACATATCACACTACAATTCTGCAGAAATATGAGTTCTAAAGTCCTAAGTGGGGAGGTTATTTAAATACTTTACAGTAGCTTAAGAGCACATGTGATCTTTCTTATTGAGAGATTCTTAAAAGTCTTGCAATATATATTTGTATTTTCCCTATGCAAGATCCCCTGTTCAGAACTGTTCACGTATAGTGCTTTGACCAAGTGATATCTTGATGTACAGATGTGCCAGTTGAGACTTTATATCACAGAACATGGGAAGGAATAGTACTAAACACTGATGGCTGTTAAAACTAGACAGGAAGGAAGTTTTAACTTCTTATATAGCTTATTTGAAGTGCAGATTTGTTTTCTAATTAATGACATTTACTAAATTCCCGTTAGGAAAAAGAAGTTGTTCTAAATATCTTAAATTTGACATGGTGCTAAAAATTTGTAACATAATTTTAGTTTCTGAGAACTTGTACTTTCTTTGGGAAGATAAGATATAGGCTAGATATGTGATAAACCAAAAGTGAAATGATTTAAATCATATATAGCTACCAGAAAAATTGACATTTTATAGTCAAGATTAATTTTTTTGTTAAGTGCAAGCAATACCTCTTTCCTCCTGTGGCATTCAGTCATGAAACCTAGTCATTAATTTTTACTTTAGACTTTGGGAGGATAATAGTTAAACTGCATAAAGCATTTGTAACTGACTTTTACAATTTTAGTTGGTATATTAGTTAACTCATCTGCCCTTCAAACCTGGGATGTTTTGTGAATGTCTTAGGTATTAGAATGACTATATAAAACAGATAATCACTGTGAGTTTATTTAATAACAATCATTGTTATTTAAATTTTGTTATGCAAGTGTAATAGAGAGATACAAGATATCACTTATGATTGTGTAATTTCCAGGCAGCACCCAAGAAAGTTAAGTTTGGGAGCTGTGAGAAATAAAAATCAAAGTGATGTTATAGAACATGAAGATTCCTGGTCAGGAAAATGAAGGTATTGTAATTCCAAAAGTTAAGAAGTAGAAAAGATTGTCAAGGATCTCAGTAACAAATTGATTTTGCAACCCTAAGGGAGAATGAAAGAAAGATTGAGATATGTCAGAAGGCTACAAGGGGAACTCAAGGAAAACTGGTGTCAACACCATGGGAGGCATCTGCTGGTCCTGGTCATTTCACCGCACATCATTTTCTGCACCTGTCATGGCTAATAATAATAATGAAAATGAGCTCACTTAGGAGATGACTTTTTTATCTCTGCATGGACAAATTGCAAAACTTCATACAAGAAGGCATATTTTAAATAAGCTATTGAAATCACATTGTGGGGCTTAGAACTATCTCATTTATCAAAATGTTTTTGCCTTGAATAAAACCAAAATATATTGTAAAACCAAGAGTTGGTATATCCAGCTCATTTTTAGAGTATGTATGGCTAAATCTTTTTTAAAAAAGAGCCTTTTAAAGTGACAGGTTAGAAAATGTTTTGATTTATCCTCTTCCCATCTTTCCAATTTCTAGGAAATATGAAAGACTTTTTATGTAGTAACACTAATATCCATTCATTTCACTTCATGTCAAATGTATTTACAACTCTGCAGCACAAAATAGCATATAAATTACAAAGGAAATAGTGTAATAGTGTACATTCTCATTTATATTCTTATCTTTCAATTCTTACTATCAACACAACTTTAAATACAGAATTTAAAATTGGACTGGACTGTAAGATCACCTCATCTAACACTTTTTATTTTAAAGGTGGAGGAACAAGCTTGAGTGTGACCTGTCCAGGGTTATAGACATTAATGATGGAGCACTGACCCAGGGCTTTTGACTGCCAGTTCAATTCATTCTTTATATTGCATATCTTTCATGAGCCATAGAAAGAAAGAAACTTTCCTAGAATATTCAGCCAAGCAGAACTATTTTCTACTATTTTTTAGATACAAATATATTTATAATCTACATTAAAGAACTAATATAAAATAGTAGTAGTAAAAACGTAAAATACTCTAGCATTTTAAACATCAATTCTCTTTTCAAAGTATAATGCTGTCTGGTGGGGTGGTCTCTGAGTGGCCTCTGCCTCTCTGTGGGTTCTTGTTCTTGCTCCAGTGAAGAATGGAGAAGTGGGGATTTTAGCAAGAAATGTAGGAGTCAAGACTGGTATAGTATAAAATGAAAGTTTATTGCAAGTGTGGCAAATTCAGAGGGAGCAGAAGCAAAGCTATCTTAAGATCAGAGTAAGGTGCAAGATAGGGGCATCTCACTTGATGGTCCCTTGAATATGAGATGTGTCCATACTCACAGAGGTAAAGCTGTTTTGATGTTTGGTGTTGGCTAGGCCAGTCAGGGTCTTAGCCTTTGTTTCTGGGAAGGTTGTAAGATCAGCATACAGTATATGTGAGTAACATTTTCATATAGGGTACAGTGGGGTACACTGTTTTTCAAGCATATGATACACAGTAAGCACCTGACAGTCTTACAGTCTTCAGGCACAGATAATCATGTGATGACTCTACACTGTTAATTATCTGTGTTTGGTCCTTGGCTTTTGTTAATGTCCTTCTAATCTTCATATAAGAAGACATCAACTACTTAGAAAGAAATTTCTGTGTTTAACTATAAAGAAGTATCCTAATGATTTGCCACCAAGAATTCACATACCATCTGTACCTTTGGTCATAATTTAAGAAATTATAGATATTTTTTGAAGTGCTGAATATATATTCATATATATATATTTATATATTATGTATTTATGCATATATATTTATATTATAGTATATTTATATTTTGTAACATATTTATTCCATTTAGCAAAATATACTGATATTTCAGGATAATTAGATATATTTCTATAATATTGTAACTACACAACACAATGTTTGGATGTACTAGCACTATTAAATGATAATATTAAATGATAATAATTAAAAAGCCATAGACCAGCTGACTTAGAGCTCAGAATGTTCCCTAGTTAAAGAAATGTATTCTTTGCAGTGATAATTTGACAATGTATAATACTTAGGAGTACAGGCTCTAACCCTGACAGCCTAGATTAAAGTGATGGGTGTGGCATTTCTTAGTGGTGAATTTAACCACTCGAGCTGCAAAGTGGATAAAGTTATTCTCAAAATCATGGAGTGCTTGTGAGGATTATATGAGTTAATAAGCAAAAAGTTCTGTGTGCTATGCTTGGCATGAAAATATTTAATGGAAGTTTGTTGGTTCTATGATTAATGCTATGAAAGATAATCAAATAATCTCTTGAGATATGTACCAGGAAGACTGTGATTTGGTAGCAAGAGTATAAGATTTGGTTTCTGATGTTTTTAAATTGTGCTTCTCCTTTCTGGCTATGTGTTTTGCAAACCATTTGGTTCTCTGAGTCAAACTGATTGGTAATATTCCTTTTCCTGTTTACTTCATGTGGCTAGTTATGAAAATCAAATGATTTGATGAATAAGAGTACACATTCTGAAGAGTAAGACAAATGGCTGCTAATACTTTTTTTTAAATAAAATATTTTCCATTTGCCTCCATGTTAAGAGGCACAACATGGCTAGACAAAGGTCCAAGGACATTATGCACCTAAAATTTCCTCGTAGATTACAACTGAGAATGAGAGTAGGAACCTGGTCAATAAATTAGAAACATTTATTGAGTGCTCATTCTTTACACCTTCTGGATAGAAGAAATTACACATAATTTCTAGAAGAAATTACATGTAATTAATTACATGCAAACTCCAACACACCTCTTTAATTAAAGAACTATTTAAAGATGCTACTCAAGAATTACAATAAATGCACAATAAAATATACCAGTTCTGACTATAATTTTTGAGCACTGTACTGTGGAACAAAGTTTTCAAGGTGATTACCATTACTTCTTTTATTCCTGTGTGTTCATTTACTTTATACACCAAGAGAAAGTGTCCAATTTTCTTTGCTTTGAATTGCCTTAGTGATTATTTTCTGGGCCAGGAGAATGTAGCAGAAGTGATTAGAGTTTACGAAATTCATTCCAAAGAAGGTTTTCAGTTCTTGCTTGAATTTCTTGGAACATTTACTCTGAGAGTCACTCTGGGCTACATTCAGAGGCCACATGTGGGAGGTTTAGTTAAAAGCTCTAGCTGAGCTGCAGTCCAACGGCTGGCAGCAGCAGCCAGGCACATGAGTGAGCACCTTGGACATCCAACCAAGTGAAGCCTTCAGATGACTCTAGTCTCAATGCCATCTGACAGTAACTGAAGGAGAGATTCCAATTGAGAGGTGCCCTGGTTGAGCCTAGAAAACATACAAAAACTGGTAGGTTATAATAAATTATTGATTAAGTCACTAATATATAGGGTAGTTTCTTTTGAAGCTACCAATACTGGAAATGCACATTATTCTCTTATGCAATAATTTGTAAACTGTGACATTTGTTGAGGTAGTTAATAAAAGTCCTTGTGTACACATTTTAACTAATATAGCTGGTCTTTAAAAAACTATTTGGAAGGGGAAGCATTTTCAGTCTTTTAAACAGTAATAAAAATTTTTCTGGTATTTAGAACCTATCATATATCTATCTAACTGTTAATCACTAGGTACTTTATGTGCAACTGATTTCTTCTCAAGATGCCACACATCCCATGATAAATTTTACCTTCTTGAGACCAAAAGGCATCAATTACAAGGAATATTCTTTGAGATAGGAATTTCAAAACCCTGTAAGAAGAAAATATGTTATATTTGGATTTTTGGGGCAGTTGCCACAGAACATGAAACAAAGTACTTAATGACTGTCAACTTAGTTTCTTGTGACTTATTTTTCTTTAAATGTGTCAGATAGAACTCTATCACTTTATTCCTACACATTATACAGCCAGTTTGAAGCCTTTTCTGCCTCATAGGTTAGCAATCAAAATTTAATTATTGTACTCACAATTCAAATGTAATGTAGAAATCAGCAAAAATTCCTATTGTTCTCCTTTAAATATTTACAAGGTCACAGAAGCCTGTCAAGAGTTCCACATCTTCTAGAACCTCTCCTGCTGTTATATCCCCCTTATTCACTTGCACTTTGATCCCACTAGTCTCCTTACTCTTCTCCTAACTCACCACACATCTTCTTGCCTCAAGGGATATCACTCTACTCCTTTCAGGTTGCTACTTGAAGGTCACCGAAGACTCTCTTAACCATCTTTTTAAAATAACAATGCATTCCAAATATATAGCTTTCTTGACTTGTTCTTTCTTCTGAGTGCCAATTATTATAGTTATATGATAAATATATAATATATTTCGCTTTTAAAGCCCTTTATTAGAATATAAGGCCCTCATGCGCAGGCTCAGATTTGGGTGCTTGTATTTTCAGCACCAAGGACAGCGACCTCACATGCTAGGAGAGGAATGAATGGTTGTGCTAAACCATACTACCTGTGACTCTACAGTTGAGTCAGAAAACAGAATGTCAGCAACAGCACAGGGTTCAATGTTTTCACTATTTTTAGGAAGGTAGTATTGGTTCAAATTTTGAGGTTCTGCCATACAGAAGGAAATATTGAGAAATTTGCAATGGCCGTCAACAGGTTGATCTTAGCTTAGTCAAAGTCCTCGGAAAGATCTTTGCTGCAGAGTTGGCCAGGAGCTCTGAAGCCTCACGCAATCCTTGTGAAGAATGATAAGTCTACACTGTAACAAGAGAAGATTGGAATAAAGTCTGAGAACTACAATAAAATGAGGCCTAGCTGCAATCAAGTACACTTAGTGCTTTGTGGAAAAGGAACTAAATTCTATCTATGTTTTTGTGTGAGATTGGCCTTCTTGAACACTATGTTCATATTTAAAAATATTTCACAGACACTTAAATACAGTGTTAATTTTTATAACAATAAATCAAACGTATGTGTCTTATAAGCTTGTATTATTTATGGATATGTGTTTATGGATATGCTTGTAGTATTTAGATCAAGTATCTATACAAAGTTCTCACCATCTCTTAGAACAAGAATGTTTAATGGAAGACAAATCCTAAAGCAGAAAATTCCCTAGAGTGAAAATACTCAGAATATAGAGTTAGAAATCTCAAGTTATAAAACCATGGCAAACACCATAAGGCTAAAGAGAAATAAAGACCATGTACTAAAGCAAGATCTTTGTGTGGGGCACAGTGAGGCACAGCAGAGGCTTCTAAGCCTTGCTGCCTCAGAAGTTAGTTCAAAAAAAGCTACCAATAATAATTTTTAAAAATAGGTGAGGCAAGATTTGACTCAGAAATGAGATTTCAGTGTTTCAGTGTGAACAGCCTATTCCTTTGCATTATAATAGAAGGAAAAATTAATACTAGGTCACAGTGATTCAAAAATAAATATTTGTGTCAATACTGTTGCATTGAACTCTGTTATCATGTTTTGTACCAAATGCACTGAGTTCCACAACTCATAAAAATTGTGATTATCAAGAGATTTTTGTGTATTGACTTTGTATCCGGCTACCTTGCTGAATTTGTTAATTATATCTAGGAGTCTTTCAATAGAGTTTTGGGGGTCTTCTATGTAAAGTATCATGTCATCTGCAAATAATGATAATTTAACTTCCTCTTTTCCTATCTTTACTCCTTTTATTTCTCTTTCCTGTCTTATTGCTCTGGCTAGTATTT
>PVJX010013217.1:0-48034 GCA_004027295.1 Dolichotis patagonum
AGTTCTGTCTGAAAATACACTAGTGAATGTGTTCCGATAAAGCTTTATTTACAAAAAAAGAGAAAGGTTGGATCTCACAGGCCATATTTTACTGACCCTGAGTTAGTGACAGAGGCCAGAGTGCCATCCACTTCCAGAATCCCAGTATAATCTCTTTTTTCTGGGGACATTTCTACTACCATCCATCTTGGCTTGGGTGAGCTAAAAGCAAAACCTATGAAAGAGATTAATATAAAAGTGATTTCCTGAGGGAGTAATTTCAGGAGAAGAAAAAAGAAGAACACAGGAGAGGGCAAGGAAAGACAGTTGACCAAGGACATGTGTTTAGCTGAACACTGCAGGGACTTTGTCCCACAGGCAGCTCTGGTGAATGGCCCTAAAGTCACCACGTTCGTGTGTGTGTGTGTGTGTGTGTGTGTAGTGTGGGGAGCAGGGAAGGAGAGGATTTTATATTCCTTAGACAATCATTGACTGCTATTAAGTTATTGGCTGCTTGCTTCTTGGGTTGGAGTATGTCTCAAGCAAAGCAGATTTGCTTCACAAACAAACAAACAAACAAACAATAAATAAATAAAGGGATAGCTGTGAACTGTTAGTAACCAACACTTTTAGTAGCCGGAGTATGGGGACTTTCCTTTTTCTTTCCTAGCAGCAACATTTTTATTCCAACTAAACTTTGCTAATGTCTGGAAATGATATGGTCAAATACACATACACCCACACCCACATGCACAAAATTAATGATGCCAAAAGTATGCGACACAATTTCTGTTAATATTAGTTATCTCTTTGAGAGCTGCTATTGTTGTAATTATTACTTTTCTTCATCTATTTGTCAAAACTGGAACCAACATAGTCAAAATGAATAGAAGTGAATGACAGTTTGGGGAACAATTGTGTGAAACACAGGGACACCAAAATGAAAAACAAATAGCTCGAAGTCCTCACATCATCTGGTCCTCACTCTTAAACAGTGAACTAGTGTTTTACCCCAAAGCCCCACTGTTTCAGCTTCCAAACCAGTCTATCCCTCACTAGTCACATGACCTTCTGTAAGTTACCTAAATTTTCTGTAAGTTACTTACTTTCTCATCTGTCAAATGGAACTAGTATCTCCTTCATAAGGACACAGCAGGGAGAAATGAACTACTACTAGGTACACACTTAGAAAATGTGAGATTAGCTGTTGCTATTGGTGCTTCATTTATTGTGATCCCTAACTTCTTCAGGGATTATGTGGTTATATTTACATGTAGCTCTTTCAACACACCTTTAATTTGTGTTATAGGCTCTTAACTTTGTGTTTTGCAATGTTAGAAAATATAATTAATCTCTTCCTAGACCCCAAGGAAAATTCTGCAGCAAGCCATATCCACGAGTCATTTCTGCAGACAATGAGTTGAAAGTATATTTGTATGTCCTCACCTAAGCCTCCTGCAATCACAGGTGAGACTTTAGGGAGGTGACTGGATCGAAGGGGAGTGATACTCATCACTGTCCTGGCCTTGCCCTGAGCTGTGTCTCCCCTGCCACGCCCCTGTGCCACGCTGTCCTGCTTTGGAGCCAGCTGACTATGGACTGAAACCTCTACTGGAAGCCAAAATAGACCTTTTTTCCCTAAATTGTGGGTGTCAGGCATTGTGTCCCAGCAAAAAGGACAGTAACTAAGACATGCTTCAAAGTGAAAAGAAAAAGTATTTTTAAAAGTGTCTTTATTCACATCAGAGGTAATTCTACTTTAGTAATAAACTTCAAAATATTTACATTTTTGGTAAAGTCAAATTATACTTTAATTTTTGGCAGTTTATTGGTGTGGCTGACTATAAATAAGAGCCTTCCTTCAGAGATTAAGAAAACAGCTATCTCTACATATTTCACATATGTGCAATTGTATACACAAACATGAAAAATATTGTTTATCACATATTCAAGTACACTGCTTCAGGAGATTACCCGTTTCCAGTTTTTAGACTTAGAAGTATACTTTTGAATTTATAATAATTCTCAAAGTCCCATATTTTGTATGTTGGGCACACATGAAATATATCTGATCGCTATAACTGTCTGGCTTCTATTTCTCTTCATCTTTATATATCACCACTCAATAAACAAAGAAATAGGATTCCAGCAACTGGGGAGATTTGGAAGAAAGATCACAATTATTTGACGAGTGAAACATCTGGAAAGAGATCATGACCTCATTATCTTTTGAAAATAGTTAATGAAACTCTTCTTTTAGTTCGCTGAAGAATTGTAAGTGGAAGTCCTACATCAAACATTAACTTAGAAAATGTATGCCAATGCTTAGGAGAAGTCAAGTTGTCATTCTATGCCATAAATATTTATTCTGCAGATGGTTTTTAAACCTACTAGTTTCCTTTTTATGAGGAAAAGTTAAGTCAGTATATTTATTTTAGATTGTATTGCAGAAGTTTTCAACAGTTGGGATTTTTAAAAACATTTACTCAATTCCTTTTCCTATTTAAAATCATTGGCTTGAATTGAACAAATCCTAAGTTAGCAGGAATTCAGGTAGAAGTTAATCTTTTTCACCTATTATATTTTTCTTCTTGGCAATATAAAGATTCATTTAAAAATCAGAAATCTTTGGAAAATGCAGTTTTCAGAAAGAAAATATTTAAAAAATCAATAAGCCATTGGGTGACAAATAGTGTTTGTAAGATAATTATATTGAAGACCTAAATTGTCCTCAACCCAAATGTGATTAAATCTTTCTGGTTTACAAACTTTGTTTTAGGAATAGGAAAACAGCTCAGAGACACAGCACTTGCCTGGCAAGTATGAGGTCCTGAGCTCAATTCCTGGTTTCTAGTCCTTCCTCCCCAGCCCCCCCCCCAAATTATAAGAATATAAGAAACAAGGACTGTCATGTGACCCAGCAAGTGTATTTAATACAAACACACTGCCTTTCATCTATTTTATTCAATCTTCAAACACTTATTGAGCACCAATCAAATCCAGGACTATGACAGAGGCTAAGAATATGAAAATGGGATGGCAGTTACCATCTCCAGGGATCCCATAGTGTAGGGCAGGCGACAGACTCTTCTTATAATACTGTGTGATAAGTTCCATCCCAGCAGCACTAGCTAAGTACTATTGGAGCAGCAAAAAACAATGTCTCCCGAATCCAGTTTAAAACAGAGATGTGATACATTTTAAGAACAAAGGGTCATGCAGAATGTCTATCAGTATAAAAGTGAAAGTCAGCGAATCTTTTGTGGAAACAAATTTAGAGAAAAGTTTTTAACTATGTTCTCCTAATAAAAGTAGGAGTAAAAACTCCATATTATGAAAAGAAGACTTATTTTAAAACTCAAGAATACTTCTATGGGACCTAAATTGTGACTCTAATGAAAGACCCTGTCTTGTGTAATAGGATCCTTGTCACATGCTAGATTTTGCTAAAGTCATTGAACAATAACCAAAGACCATCCTTTTCACATGGCAGTGACCCACACTGCTAAAACTAATGTTTTTCAATTTTAATTATTCTATTAGCATTTGCCTATAGTACTTAATAACTGCATTCCTTGTGGGAAGGTAGTTGTTCATATACACAACACATCATATGTAAAAGTAAACTTGCACTATGGTGTAGTCCACACTGGAGCAAATGTGGTTACAATCGAGTAGTGTTTCAGAAAATTGCAGTGTGACAAAACCTGAAGTGAGAGCTTAGCTCTTTGTTTGAGTACCAATTAGTTGGTAAGTTATAATTGCATGAGTCTGTGATATGAATGTATTGTTTCAGCATTGGCTTTCGTATCTCTTTAGGCTATGAAATGCACTACCAAGCATAGTCTGCGTTGAGCACCTCAGTCTGCTCAGGCTGTTGGAACAGCTGTAACTGAGTGGTTTCCACAGAGCAGACAGTTACTTCTCACAGTACTGGGAACTGAGAAGTGCAAGATCAAGGACTGGCAGTTAGACCCGGGTGAGGGCCACTGCTCGGTTTATACACAGTCATCTCCGCCCTCATGTGACTGACACATAATGGTACCTCAGAGCCTTTTCATAGCATCACTAAACCCACTCATGAAAACTCAGCCCTCGTTATCTGATCACATCCCCAAGACCCTACCTCCTAGCATCATCACACTATGGGTTGGGATTTCAACATATGAATTTGGAGGGGACACAGTCTTTAGCACCCAGTGCTATGGTCAGAATGTCTTCCCCAAACCCATGTGTCAGAAACCTGTTTCCCCCTTGCAGTGGTATTTGGGTCTCGAAGAAGTGATTACATTTCTTTCTGCTCACCATCTTCCCACTTCTTGCCTCTCTGCCATGGGACAATGTAGTCCAATGGCTTCTCGAGATGCTACATGATTAGATTTGCCAGCCCCCAGAACTGTGGAGAAATCACATTCCTCACATTGTATGTGAGCTGCTATAGCCACACGAAAGAGATTAAGATGTTGAGTACCTCCCACGGCCCTATTTTGCTTTCAGAATCCATGGATTTACTGATCTACTACCTAGACAGTTTTCCAAGGCAGGTGGTTAAAAAATACCAAGCAACAGAGACATTTGGTTGGAAAATTATTTTTTCCTAAAATATTTCTGATGTAGTTTGGGAGGTAACACATAGGACTTCAAAGTCTTTTGGTTGTTTTGTTTTGTTTTGTTTTGTTTTGTTTTGTTTTCTTAATGTTCTGCTTGGCTTTGAGGAATGAGCAGATGCTGCTATGTTCAATGGTTGCTTCTTAAAATCTTTCCTCTCTGTGTCCTCATCTAACTGTCTTTGGTTAGTAAGAGGGGTTTGCCCTTTTTTTTCTTCCCTGAATAACTGACTAACATAATTCACTCTAAAAGAATGCTACAAAATACAGACTTAAACAGAGTCTCCGGCCTGCTAATATATAATTTAAAGAAAAGTTACCTTCCATGCAAAGAAAAAATAGATTCTTCCTGAGAAAAGTGTGTGACAATAAAGAAAAGCCAGTTATCTCTTTTGCAATTCTTCGCCTTTGACATCTGTCATTTAGGGAAGGGGAGGTATGTGGGTATTAAGTAGCATCACAGGACATGTTGAAAAGTTCTCTTCATCCTTTGCTGCTTCTTCTTTCCTCCTTGTCAATAACCTCCTGTCTTCCAAGTGCAAAGTTCTGAGTTCGATTCCCAGTACCAAAATAAATAAATAAATAAAGTTCCTGTTTACCTCATTATGTTCAGGCAGTGTTTCTTTCTAGCTCACAGCTAAAGAACTATATTTGCAAATATGTTACAGGCTTGAGCTAAAGCTCAAACACACAATGTCAGCAGCAATAATAATAATGAAGATGTGTTAATTCGTTTCATTTTTCAAAGTTTCCACAGCTGCTGTACCTGCATTACCTCATCTGGTTGTCTCGGTAATCATGTAGTTGGGCAGCCAGGTATCATCATTTTCATTTCACACATGAGGAATTTAAATGTTGGTTGATTTCCTCAGAAGCTTGCTCAAAGACCAGGGTTCAAATGCAAGTAGCTTATCTGGGAGCTGACTTCAAGAAATACTGGCTAGGAGTGTAGAATAAGACAAGAGAGAAAGGAAAGCCCAAGAGGGGTGCACTTTTAAGGCAGTTCCCCCCAGCTTTGTGATAGAAATCAAACCCAGGGTTTTGCACATGATAACCAGCACTCAGCCACTGAACTACACCCTCAATTCATAGGCAGTTCCCACCTTGGCATCTGGCGCTAAAACCCACTGACAATCTCTGAAGATGGTGTAGCATGTGACTCAGTTTTAGGCTAAAGAAGCTGAGTTATTTATCTACCAACTTCCTATCCATCCTTGGTTGAATTCTTCCTCAAGAGATGACAACCATAGGGCAATTCCAGCTCACTTTGCTCTAATTACAAACAGACCAGATTCCCAAAGCCAGAAACAGTCTTACCCCTGAGTCAGAGGTATTTACAGCAATCAACTTTGGGGTGCAGAGGTAAATGCTAAGGGAAGATGGCTAGGGATGGACAGATTTTATTAACAGCTCAGCAAGGTTAGTGGTGGTGATTCATCTACCCAGTGTCTCAAAACTAGTATAGACAAGACCAGGGAAAGACTGAGGCCTTATTTGGGTAAATTATTTGATGAAGTAAAACAGATGACATTTCTTATTCTCAAAGTGTGGATTACAAAAGAACGTAGGTGAAAAAGAATGTACTCAACATGTAAATAATTATTTGAAAGGTCTGGTAATAATTGAAATTTATTTACCCTGTACATAAAATTATTCAAAATGTGCAGATTTTATAGAATGCAAAGAAACATCAATATCTCAACTCAGCAAGCATACTAATACTCTGCCAGTATAAATTGTCAAGGCTTTTAGTGTGGTTGGAGGTGTTTTGCCAAACGTGGGAACAAATTTTACTAGATATCAGTGTCCTAATACCTTTAAAAGACATGCGCACTGCAGAAATGATGACACACAACTGGCCAGGCAAACACTGCATGGAAAAGCGACAGCCGGTGTGCATGTCACCACTTACCAGCAGTGCTCAGTCATCAGTTTCACACTTGTGAAATATTTGCATACAGATGTGAAAGTATTCTTGTGGCTTACTCAATAAATCAGAATGGGGCTTTATGCACCCCTGAGTTTTCAATTAATGTTGTTGACAGAATGAATGGCTATTTATGCAACCAGCCTTTCATGTTCCATTCATGGTATACAATACCTACGCCTTAAAGATCTCATCTAAATGCCTCCCCTCTTAGGAGGGTGCTTATGGATTCCATTGTATATATAGGGTAGCATAAGGTTCAGTGATTCTTTCTAATCAGCAGAGTGGACCTTACATTTTAGTAAAGGCTGTTGAAGCCTTTGTTCTGCCTCGGGGTATTATTCTACAGATTCTACAATAAATCGAATGTCTGATTATATAAGGGTCTTAGGCAACCAATGTCTAAACTTTCCCAAGAACACCCTGGTCATTCCCACCATATTTTGACAATTATACTTTTCAGGAAAGGATACCTACACAGGACAATTATTTTTCCATGCGTAGTGAGTCCTTAGTACAATTATCCATCTGAATTCATGAGTGCGTGGCACATATTTGAAGGCCAGTAAGTGTCAGCTGAATTTAATCCAACAAGAAAGCCCGGGTCGCTGTGTGTGCTTAGGGTTCTATAACGGGGAGCAGTTCCTGCAGGGTAGAAGGTAAAAGTGAGGACTTTCTTCATCTCACCCATCTGGTGTCTTCTAATAGGGCAAGGAATGTGTAAATGTTAGCAGAGGAGGTTTTCTTGGCACGTGAGTAAAATTCCACCTCTTTGTGAATTTAAAAAGGAGACTTCCTTTAGGTTGCATGACTATTCAGAGAATTAAAACTGACACAATAACTTCTTTTTCCATATACCTTTATTATTTAACAACAACTTTCAAAACTACATGATCTCTTCTTGGCCACGCATAAACCCTATGAATCCACCTGGGATTAAGGTCTCCATTTTTCAGATGAGAAAACCGAGGCTCATTAAGTATAACCAATGTCCTTAAAGATAAATACCATCCAGAAGACATTCAAAGATCAGGATGTTGATGCAAATTTATAAAATGTGATCTAATGTAACTCATTTTAAAAGATAGAACTGTGGGCCAGGGATTTAGCTCAGCAGCATAAGTGCCTGCCTGGCAAATGTGAGGTCATGAGTTTGATCCCCAGTACCAAAAAAAAAGCTAGAACTGTGCTTCCCAAGTCTTGAGGAACCCTGTGAAAAGTGCAGTACATTTGTTTACCTCTGCAAAATGAATTAAATGTACATGCCATGCATTATTGATGTCTATTATTTTAATTCCTAAGAAGGATATATATCAAATTGCCTTAACAAGAGAAACTGTATTAAAACAACTTGTGTTTACATGCCTTTCTAATTTACACTGGAGTGTTTATCCTTCTGCTAACTTTAGGACCATGATACAACGTGACGGTATTTTCAAATCAGAGACATGAATGAGATTCGTGTTTGTACACTAGGAACATCTAGGCTGGAATAGGGTTACACCCAGACTAGAAGCTCTTCCTGATGGACATGAAGTCAAAGAAGTACAGACCAAATGGTTGCCAAAGTCTGTGAATCATAAATCAATCCCAGACAACTTCTGCTAGTCGTTTCTAGAAGAATCTCTGTGGTTCTAATTCATCTCGAAGTCTTTATTCTTCTCAAGCGTAGCTCATTTCCACTTGCAATCTGTCTCCTGCTCTCTCCAGCACAAACAGGAAGGGCCACTCAGACCCAGGGCAGATTCAGCATCGCCTCATAACTTAGAGCAGAGGCATCTCTCTCAAGAGCTGCACTGTGATTACCAGAATTTAGATATGGAAGAGAATTTAGAAATTATCGAATACAATTTGCTCAGTGACTAGATTAGGACATGTGTTTTTGAGAATTTAAAGGATTTGCCTATGCCACTGGTAGAAGAGATATAAAACATGCCCCTCTGAATGGAAGAAAATATGTTTGTTTGCAAAAAGCACAACATGCAATCAAGAGTGAGCCTTGGTGAGGTTTGTGGAGTTGACTTTAAAGCACAAGATTTCTCAGTAAATCTTGATTTACTTAGAAGCCTTGAGACAGAGTACAAGAAGTCAGTCAGGCCACCCTGCCTAAATAATGAGGTTAATATTTATTTCTGAAAAGGCTTAGATCTATCATCTAAAGTCTTAAATCATACTCATTCAATGCCATGCTTAAGCATTGTTGTAATAAAAAGGAACGACCAATCTGAAACAGAGAGGCTGCTGATAGATGCTGAAATAATGAGCCTGCTGCCAGGCCGTGCATAGGTGATCGTTGGTGAGAGAAAAGCATGAGTAGCGCCTGCTTTTCCTTGGTGCACTGCAGAGCTGAGCAGGGTGATTTATAAACCTCAACACATTGAAGAGCAAAAAAATAAATCATTAAGTAGCATGGCTCATGATTCAACTTGCTTCTTTTTTTTCTTCCTAACATGGGTAATAAATTGTGTGGGCTTTAATAATTTATAGAAGATGTTGTTATAATGTGAGAATATTAACTTTGGTGAGTCTTTTAATTTGCTTGTGATGTCAATAGTGTGCTGAAGTGTTTCTTCTACAGGACAGCAATAGGACCGGTGCACGATCGTATTTTGACACTTCAGTCAGAGGCTCCTGGGGATTAGACGAGACAGTTCACTGTAGCACTGAGCTTATCAATTTGGTGCCAGTCCCTCAGGAATTACATGCCACAGAGAAAATTAAATAGAAGGGTTTGAAAGCACTTAAAATCATATTAGCACATTCACACACAACCTTTTTCCCCCGTGTTCTTGTGAAAAGATAACCTGACTAAAGCCATTTTATTTCTGTCCAGGACTACTCCTTAGATTTGCTAGGAGAAAGAAAAAAGAGAAGAAGAAACATTTTAAACTAACAGAATACAACACCAGGAAAGCCCTTGACATATTCTAGATTCATTTGGGAATGTAGCCAATTTCTTCCCAGTTAATCATGTTCTCCATAGATTGCCCCTGATGCTTTCTCATCATTCCAGAAAGGATGAGACAGTTACAACCTTCTCATATTTTAGAAATAATTCTTCTTTTACCCACCCATGCTTCCAATTGGGAAAGAACGACTCTTGTCACAGTTTACTGAGTATCAGAGCCAGAAACCCAAATACTTGGAGGAAAAAGAAGGAGAATGAGAGGAAAAAGAAGAAAGTACAGTTCCACAGGTGACACCCTGGGAAAAGAGAGCACCCTCCCAATATGGCTGACCATGGAAGAGCCAGGTGTGGGCGTCAGCCACCATCCTCAATGTCCATGCCAGTCTTGAAATCACCCCCAGAATAAAGACTTGCTCTTTCTATGTTTCAAGGCAGTCTCCCTTAACGTGTAGAGTCTGTTAATTTTTAAAATTATAAAATCAGTGGAATAGTCAGTCTGAGACATTGTTTAAATTCACTAGCATGAACGGAAATCAGCGGAGTGAGAGTCCAGGGATTGGTTAGAGGGAGCTGAGGAAAGTGGCAGTTGGATATGGGCATATGACGGTAGAAGGTACATGATTGACTGAGAAAAGGAAGAAAATTAAATACTTAAAGCTAGGTCTCTCTCATGCTCTCCCCTTTTTATTTTTGCTTGTTTGTTTTGGGGTTCCAGGGACCAACTCCAGGGCCTCCTGTAGCCTGTACACTAGACAATGGCCGTACACTATCCTACATTCCGAGGTCTCTCATATTTTTAACAGTTATTCATGCTTTTTTGAACTTTTACTAAAATCTCTTTCCGTTAGTCTACACATTTAGTTCCTTTCTCCATACCTAACCTGAATGTCAGTGTTTCTCACATAACCGAAGCCTAACAAACTCTGACTAATCTCAGCGGCCATTTGTCTAACCTCAGTGCTTTATTTTACTTCACTTACAGGTTCCTGTTCAGGTTTGGGTCCTTCTGAAGGTGGGGTGTGTGTGTGTGTCCATCCAGAAAATGCAGATGAATCCCCATACAATAAATCACTTTCACAACCAAAGTAACCTACAATTACACTAGGTCCATACGCCAAGGCCGAGGCTGACTCACAAGAGACCATAAAGTTCTGATATACTAAGGCAAACGTTAAAACTGTAAGCTTTACATATTTTTCTTGTATTTTACAGTGTGATACACTCAACTCCCAATATTAATCAAGCCCTAGCATTCTGAGTACTGCTCAGGTGTGGAATGTTACATTGTAACTTATGCTGCCAAAGAGACTGGGAAAGAAGCTCAGGAATAAAGGACAGTTGGGGAGTGGGGAACATTTAACAATGGTCAACATAGGACACTTGTATGGCATTTTTCACTCCCAGTAAGACAAACGAAGCAAGAATCAGTCTATTAAAAGCAAATCCGATGTCTCTCCTTTCCCTAAATTCAGTCTGAATTAGTTTTAAAAATCTAAATAGTTAATAGCTTGGTTAGGGCTATGGTTCTGAACTTCGTCAAATTATGGAATATCTCTTCCCTGGTCCATCTTGTAGAGAAGCCAGCATCTTTGATGTGGATGAGCTACTTTCAGTGCAGGGGAAACAGAAGGACTGGACCTTCCCATTTTTCAGTTCCCACACAGGACAATGCGTGGAGTTTGGTGCTATGCCGCGTGCAAACCCCCAAAGTACAAGCACACACAGGTATGATGGGAAGAAATGTCAGAGCGGCAGACAACAGTGCCAACTCAAGCAACTGCCACACGCTGCAGTCATCATAAGCCAGCACTAACAAGTGAGATGCTGTAGACCGGGATTCAGGGATTTCCTGGAATATAAGACTTTCTGTGCTAACGTCAGCACAACCTGGGCAAATCGAGAGAGGTGGTCACCCGCCTGAAGGTGCACTCTTTGAGGGTCCAGAGGCCAAGTCAAATTTTTCAATGCTCAGAGAGCATTGCTTTACTTAGAGAACAATGCACATTAGGATTTAGCGGTGTTGGGCAGGGTTGGCATCAGAAAGCTCTAAATTCATCGCTAGGGTAGGAGAGGAGAAATAATGAAAATGGTCTCCTGTTATAAACCACTACACAGCGGGCAGGTATATCGACAAATACTTGTGCACACCCATGCATCTTGAGAAAGACTTAAAATATTTATTCATTATCGTCACTGGGTTCTCAGACAAAACACTTCCACATGCTGTCATTTCAGCCTCCAAGACAGGAAATTTTACAAATGAAATTGAGGCTCAGGTCTTTGAACTCCAAATTTACTGCCTAGTATCCTACTAACCACATCACCTGAGGATACGATTTAAGGTTACAGATGAGGTCAGAGAAGGAGTAGCAAATTCCCTTGGATGCTGTAAGACCTGCCATCCAAGGTCAACACTAAGAGTCCGTCTCTCAGGCTGCAAATCCCTTCCTATCAGCCCTGTTTAATTACAAGGCTGAATTCTAAATATGCTTGGTGTTTGTCAAGTCAGGAAGAGAGAAAACTCTCCTGTCTGTGATGTATGTGTGCCCAATGACAAACTGTATTATTCCCGTGATAAGAGCAGATGGCCCCCAAACCAGATAGCTATGTCCCATGATTATAGTAATTATAGTACCTAGTGAATCTTCAGGATAGCAAGAGAGCAAGGAATCTAGCAGTCATGCCAAAGGCGCCTAAGGAAAAGGAGCTTAAACTAAACTCCCAAGTAGTAAAATAATTTGAGACTCTCCCTCATGAAGATGAAAGGATTTACTCCCTCCCCTATAGAAGACAACACAGCGGACAGAGAAAGTGGTCCAGGGCAGACCGTAGCCCAGACAGGACTTGCTGTTTCTCCGGTGATGCCATCAGCCTCTACTGTGAGCATCAGCTTTGTGAACAAGGGTGCTGCACTGCTTTGGGCTCACTTGGAAGAAGCCAAACTTTTCAAAGACTGATTTACATCAGTCATTTTTGTTCCTTATTTCCATTGCTGACAGCTTGGTTCTATTGTCTGTGATGATTAGATTTTATAATCTTGAAAATAGCCATGCAAATTGCCAAAATGTTTTCCATGTGAGACCTTATACATATTTGAGTAACATCAACTCAAAGCTGTTAGGTGGAATTAAATGAAGTAGGCTAAGTCTGATGACTGGAGTTTTAAACCTTCCACAGAAGGATTTGGTTCACTCAGTCCCTTTATTAATGGCCAATTGTAAGTGACTTTCGCAAATGGAAACATTATTTCTCCCTTTTAAAAAACAAGTTCTGCACTATCCTGTCTCAACTCTTCCCACTCAATTTAAACATCAAGATGTGTAGCTTGTGCGCTACTCTTTCTGTCGCTTTTTTGTGTCTCTCCAAATGCTCAAGTGGCTTTTTTTTTAACGAATAAAGTGAAGATAGTACTGAACTCAAATGGGGCATTCCAGACCCGACTTTCAAAAATTTGTATCCTCCCTTATTCCCTTGATCTCCTCTAATTTATTTGCTACACAGCAACTAATTACACTAAACATTCTGATCGCTTTCACTTTGTTTGATCTTCCTGCAACATACAACTAAATTTTGGTCATCAGCAAATTGCTTTCATACTTACTTGGCAGAGAATATTGTGGAGGAGAATTATAATGACGATTACAGTGAACAGTGAAGTGATACAAGTTGGATATCGACTACCGAGAAATGATGGCCACTTATACATACAGACATATCCCTGTGTATACTTCTGTTTAGCTTTCTTCAATCAAATATCTTTATTTCTGCTGGTTTACCTATGCCAGTTAGTCAAGAATTTGGCTATACATTTGACTGCTTTTCTCTCTGTTTTGATTTTATTTTCCTGTTTTCTCCTTCCCTTTTTTAAATTATTGTTTCTCATAAATATATGCTCACTTGTATACCCTAAATTCTTCATATTGCATAGCTGTACAAACACACATACAAATAAATATCTCAAGAAGGACCTTTGTGTGTGTGTGTGTGTGTGTGTGTGTGTGTGTGTTTATAACTTGTCTTTCATTTATTTGCTTATTCATCTGTGGCTTTCACATAAGTCCTTCAACTCTGCAATTATGTTACCAGAAACCACAAAGCAAACTATTGCACATAATGACAAATCAAGCATTTTAAACAATGAAATGTCTCTTGATCATCTAACTGTGACTTTAAAACCAAAAGCAACGTTTTCCAAAAATAAATCACTTTTGGAAAGAGTTCCATGTTGAAACAACAGCACACCTAAATTCAAGGGTAAAGAAAGAGCACATTCTCTTTGTTATTATTCCTTTTCCTTTTCATATATTCAAATACCCCTTGTGTTACTCAAACACATAGCAATGTAATGAACTTGCAGAGCCCAAGATTATTTCAAAACTTTATTTCTTTCTTAATTATGGAAATTATTACAATTTCCATAATTTTTAAGCCAAGATATTCTTTGAGTTCTGGTTAAATTAGCCTGGGGCCAATTCTAGCATCATATCTTTTCTCTGAGTCACTATGGCTATTAGTACATGTATAAACATGGAATTTAAAATTATGCTGATGTAAGTTTCCATACGCAACATTGGATATCAAAATGTAGGTCACACTCTATGTAAAACCAAAACTATATTAACAACCTTCTCTTTCCCTACAGCCAGTGCAGTGGTGTTGGGGACTCAAACGTGAATGAGATGCCCATGGGCCTGCCTTCATGAAGCTTATTCTCCAGAGGCAAAGTAGTCATTGGGTAGGGAACCAAGCAGATAAGGGAAGCTTCAAGGAGAACATCTGGGCACATCTTTTTCTAGTCTACACTAAGCACATGGCTAAGACAGATTTACCAAGGTATATCTAAATTGATGAAAGGATGAAAGGTAATTAGCAGGGCAAAGTAAGGACCAAGGAGTTCCATGTTGAAGCAACAGCACAGCTGAAGTCCACGGGGTAAGGAAGAGCACATTCTCTTTGTTATTATTCCTTTTCCTTTTGCATATATTCAAATACCCCTTGTGTTACTCAAACACATAGCAATGTAATTGTATGCATTTTGGAGGACTTATATTTTAGAAATCTCTCCCAAAATCTGTTTGTCTAACTTTCTGAGATGATTTAGTTGCTAGTTAACGAAAGACAATAAAAGAAAGAAAATAATTATCTTCTTTTGGCACTTGCTGAGTTTAGAAAATTTAACCAATTCTGATGTCTAGTTACAGCGTTATGGAAAGGAGACAGACAAAATCCATTAAACGCAGCTTTTCTTTTTCTTCCTCGGGGTCCCTGGAGTTTATCCTCAATGGCATTCTCAAGGCCATAAACTCATGAACCTTCCTAAAGTGAAACACCCTCATAATATTTCTCTGAGGGCCAGGGAAAGGAAGCATTGTGCACGTGTGAGCATTAGGCGGATCTTTAAAAGGATGTAGTAAGTGGGTTTCACTGTACTGGCAACTCTCCTGGGTTCACTTTTTCTGCTACACTGAGTAGCACGTTCAGATCTGATTTTCAGTGCATGATTGCTCCTAGTTATCTCCCGGTACTCTTGCTTCAGGAAGGCTCATCTTCCTTTCTCTGGGCAAAGCGTGGGTCAGAAGGTAGATACAGACTGCGAGCTGTTTCTGGGCCTCTTCCCAGCCCAGCTGCAGACACTGCGCCTGTGCGAGGGAAGTTAGACTGTGCCCTGCTTTGGAGGGTAATGAAAGCACGGTATTTCCTTTGCCAGCTTCCTATCTGCATCTGTTTTGCCTGCCTCTAACCTTTTATAGATTTTGTTAGTAAATGTCACAAGGAAAAAGCATCTCATGATCAAATAAGTTTGGGAAATAGTGGGTAAAACAAAGTTAACTAGGCCTATGTGTGAATTCCCTAAAATGCCGCTCAGACAGTAACGTGCGTGTGCGTTCTGGGTATTCAAGAGGGAAGTGGTAAGCAGCCCTTACCCACTGTCTCATTTGGCCACTTAAGCGTTCCAGAGGCCACACGCTGGAAAGCACAGCTCCACTGCTTTTCTCACCGCCTGTCCCAGCCTGAGAACTCGCTCCTCTTCCGACT
Source organism: Dolichotis patagonum (assembly GCA_004027295.1). Classification (NCBI taxonomy): domain Eukaryota; kingdom Metazoa; phylum Chordata; class Mammalia; order Rodentia; family Caviidae; genus Dolichotis; species Dolichotis patagonum. The sequence goes on from PVJX010013217.1 coordinate 15,458, forward strand.
CAGGCACACGTGTCCCTCATCCTTTTCCAATCCCACATTTCACTTTCTGTATTCTGTTCTCTTTACTTTCCTCAATTCTCTTCAGAAATTTAAAACAGCAGAGACAAGAGGATCACAAATTTGAGCCTAGCCTGGGCAACTTGGTGACTTAAAGTCTATCTAATCAAGTAGATAAATAAATGGGTTAGGGAGGCCCCGGTTTAATCCCCAGTACCACACACACACACACACACACACACACACACTCTCTCTCTCTCTCTCAAGACTACGGAAAGCCTAACGTTGGGGTTTCTGAGTCTCATTATCTAACCAAGAAATCACCCAAGACCTTTGCTCCTAATGGGTTTTCAGTGGGTGGGAAATGACCAGCAGTACCAACACGCCTGAACCAATACACAGGAGAATTTCATCTGCTAATTCGTATAAACTAAACCAAAGCTGATTTTGTATGCATAGCTCTCAGGTTCTTCTTGGTAGATGACAGTTTTCAGTTACTGTCATGAGCTTTGAGAGGAATAACACTTCTGTACAACCTTGCTGTTGGGTTACAAGTGAAAGCAAGGCTCACACTAAATTCTCTCCTTAGGACGTTATTAAATAAAATTCATTTGCTTACAGGCACAAGGTAATTCATAAAACTTGCTTTATGCCTTAAAGATGTGCTGTCTCTCCATCCTTTTAGGTTTTCCCATCCCTGTCTTCACTTAGAAGCAAAACAGGCAGAGTTCTGCTCCGCTCTTGGTCAGCATGAGCAGGTGAAGGTGCTCTGAAGCCATGACTGGACGTGGAGATTTAGGGATTCACTTCATGTTCCAACCCTATGAAGAAAGGGTGTTCTCATTTTCTGTCTTGTGGAAGGTCAGAGGACATAACCAAAATACTGGAGTGGCGACACATCCACCTTTAATTTTCCAATGACAGCCCATTTCTAGCATTCATCATGCCAAGTAATGTGGTGCTAATTTCACCAACAAAAATCCACTTTTGACATTCGCTATGCTAATTAGTAAAACATCTGTATTGGAAATAAAGATAGCTGAAATGCTTGCTTGTAGTAGCCTCTTATGGATTGTGACCTTTCAGCATAAGCTCGCTGCCTCCCACCCATCTCTAGGGAAGCAAGGTCCTCATTAGAATGCTGGCCACACCTGGGGTGTGATTTCAGCTCACCCATCCTCAGATCACAAGATCTGTTCTGACACATTTTATGCAAATTACAGTGTAGCCTTTCTAAATTCTGTAAAGAAAACAAGTAGCTTAATGACTTGGCGTTTATTTAAGAAGGTACCCAGAAGGAGGACTCATACCTCCACACATTTAGGCTGATAGCTGACTGAAGAGAGCAGCTGGGCTTAATTAAGAGTGTTGGGAGGATCCATGGCAGGCAGGAGGAGGTAAAGGGAAGTGAGAGGGTTCCAGGGGAAAGGTGAGTTTGAGGGATGGACAGGCATCCTGTGTGACCCCCACAGTGAACAGCATGAGGACAGGAGGTAAGGTCCGAGAAACTCTGAGAAACTGAGAAACTGAAGGCTACTTTAAGGAGGCTGGATAATATTCCAAACGAAATTTGTATGTATTGTAGAGTTGAAAGCAAGAGAGTGATACAGGATTTACTTCTAAAATAGGTGTCCCCTGAGTGAGGAGGATGAATTGTTGGGTTAAGAGAGGGAGCAGGGAGACCATTTAGGGGGCTGCTGCAGTTCATCTAAGAGTCCAAGGTGGTCTAATTTAAGGTATTATTGGGAAGATGGAGAAAAATGGAAAGAGCAGGGATACATTTGAATTTAAAACTAATAGGACTTAGTAATGAAAAAGAATTGGGAGATAGAATGAAAATAAAGAAATCAAATCTTTAGTTTTGAGCTTCTGGAGCTAGGTAGTTTGTGGTGTCGTGTACTGAGGGGAGAGACAATTTTTACAAGGATTGGGAGGGAGATCAGTATCATAGAATGAGACCCTCAACATGCGGATCAGAATCTACTTACAAGGCTACTAAGAGTTCAGGTCAGTTTCTTCTACCAAGCTGAGTAATTTTTTTTCAAGATTTCTGGAAATTGCTAGAAGCATAGTAAAACACTCAGAAGCATCATGCTATCCATGCCTTTCAGGGTCTCAAAATGAAAAATCCTATACTTCTTAAGACCCCAAAACCTTTGTGCAAATGAAATATAGTTCATGCTACTACTGTAATGGTCATGGGCTTCATGGTAGTTACTGAGGAGTGGGTTTCATTGTCACCTGTAGACTCCAAAGCCACAAGATCAAACCCTGACTGTGCTTCTGATTCCCACCGCGACTCTGGACAACCGTGGAAATTTCACTTTTCACACTCATTAAAAGGGGAGTAATCTGTGATATGAATTTTGAATAAAGTGATGTATATGAAAAGTTTTAAAACTGGGCAAAAATGTATATAATGTTAACTGTTACTTTTATTACTGTAAAAATCCTAGTAACATGACCCTCATTTTGAACATAATAAATATGAAAAGTATTCACTATAACTATTACATGCAAATTTCTTGCTTTATAGGTTTCAGTATGTATAAATTATCAATTTTATATATTCTTCTGTGCCTCTAAGGAGTGAATTTGGTAATAAATCACAAACAATAACTCTTAACTCTTAACAAACAAATCATTTAGTTCAGTGGCATGAAAAAAAGTCACTAGAGCAAAGCCACTTGGGTCTTTTAATAAAAACTACTTATCCAGCCTATCTCCAAGCCTACAAAATCAGAATCATTGTGAATGGAATCCAGCAATCAGTAATTACCAAATATTCCCCTGGGGATGGTGATGCAGTTGACCTGCAGTTTAAGACCTGAGAAACTATTTCATAGGTGAGAAGGTGGGAATGCAGATAAGTAAAGCAATTGACCCTATGGTGCAACTGGATTGAGAAATTTTCAATCTAAATCAACATGCCTTCCATCATATAGTAGTCTATTTTCTGTTACTATGATAAAATACCTCAAGCTAGGTAACTTGTAAAAGAAAAAGGTTTATTTTAATTCACATTTTTGAAAGCTGAAAGTCTACAACAGGGGACACCCATGCACTGAGTCACTGGTGGGGACCTAATAGTTGATGTCATCATGGTGAGAATTTATGCAAAAAAGAGATGATCTCGTAGCAAGACAGGAAGCCAGAGAGTGAGGGGAGGGGTGGCGGGAGGGCGGGAGTAATCTCACCTAGTCCCTACCTCTTAAAAATATCACTTTTTAATATTGTCACACTGGGGACCAAGCTCTCCAAACAGGGACTTGTAGAGTAATATTAAAACAATATCCAAATCATAACACATTGTGTCTCACACATGCCATCCAGGCTTGAGGTTTGCTGATCCTTTCACCTTGCAAGGCACCAAAAGTAAAAATCAAGGTAAGATATGCCAAAAATAAGAGGAGCCGAAAATTGCATGTAGCAGGAGTATAAGGAAGTACTCAAGAGACCAAAGCTGAATCTGAGTGGGCCGAGCAAAGCAGAGCAATAGGCCTAACAAATGCTAGATTGAAACCAGGCATGGAAGTGCACACCTATAGTCCCAGTACTCAACATTGGGAGGCTGAGGCAGGAGGATCACTGAGAGTTCCAGGCCAGCCTGGGCCATTTAAGTGAGATCAAGGTCAATCTGGAATACATAATGAAAACTTGTCTCAAAAAAATAAAAACAAACAAACAAATAAAGATTAGATTGCTCTCCTATATTATTCGTATACTTGATCTCATCCACATATCTAAATTGGGATTCAATGGTGATCCTTGTGTAACTCCACTGATATTTTGTGCCCATTTTCTATGAGATGAAAATGCAAAATGATCTATCAAAAATGGTGGAGAAGCCAGGCATGGTGGCACACACCTATAATCCCAGCACTAGGGAGGTGGAGGCAAGAGGATCACTGTGAGTTCAAGGCCAGCCTGAACTGCATAGTAAGACCCTGTCTCAAAAAGACCAAAAAAAAAAAAAAAAAAAAAAAAGAATGGGGAAAACACAAGGCTAAAACATACATTTGCACACACACACAAAGTAATACTACTATTGTAAAAATGGGTTTAGGAGGAATGGAATATTTTTAAGAAACACAAAATGGCTAAATTTATGAATAAATACTTTCAGGGTATTTACAAAAAAATTAGAGAAGTGCAAATCAAAACTTCAATGAGATATCAACACACCTGTTAGGATGGCTATTAATAAAAACACGTAATTGGTGCTCATTAAATATTAATTATCTTTGCTGATAGTACTATTAAATTGTATGTCCCATACAAGGTACTACAGTTGCCAGCAGATCATGGCATAGCCAGAGAATCATGCTCAAGATAGGAGAGAGAAAAGGAAATAACTTATTCTAATAGTATAATTTTACAGATATGGGCTTTGAAAGCAGGTTGAATCCCAGCTCTGCCACTCACAGGCTGTTCAGTGTTGACTGAGTTGCTTAACTTAACACGAAATTACCTGTTCTATAGAGTGGAGATGGCCACCTTCGCCTCCTCGGGTTGCTCTGATGATTACAAAGCTAACGTAGATGAAAATACACAGTGCAGAGTCTGGAACATAATGAATTGCTCAATAAATATAGAAATCACTATCAACTTATTAGATTAAAAAATGGCCAGAGTGATGCTGGTACCCCCCACCCAAAGGCACAAAAAACAAAGTCAAGGACTGGGACGGTTCCTGAGTGCAGAAATCTGGGAAGGGGGTAAAGACAGAGCTGAAGCTTGAAGGTCGCAGGGAGATAACCCAGAAGACAGAAAGGAGTGGTGCGCTGAGCAGATGGCGCAGTGAGTAATAAGGTGAGGATGCAATCAGGGAGCTACAAATAATTCAGCCTGGAAGCAAAGAGGAACGCAGAGCAGACAAAGAGGCCGGGAAGATGGACACAAACAGGGGTGGGGGGGTCTCCACCAGGGCTGTAAAGTGTGGACGGGGTCCTGTAAGGAACCTCAAAAATTGCAAGCCCTGGGAGTGATAGGATCAGATTTGTGTTTTTAAATGATGGGGACAAACATCGTGATCCGATGGAATAAAAACAGAGAGGAGTGGGGAGGGCTTAGCGCTCATAAATGTGAGTAACGCCTATGAACATTTTCTGAGCTAAATGACTTTTAAAACAATTTCCATTGCTGATTTAAGGTACTTTGCACAGATGTGAGAGTGTATTTTTTTTTCCCTGACAGAATCTCATTTCTGTTCTAAATTCTTTCTATCTCTTTGCTTGCCCTCATTTGTGTTTATACCACCTGTCAATTTAGTGTACTCTGTGATTTTAATGTGTTTTCCCCTCTTCAAGATCATTATTAAATGTGCTACATAAAACCAGACCCATCGCTGCCTCTGGCTCCTTCTTCCCAGAATGTTTCCTAGTTCAATATGCGGATTATTATCCACATTACACCTCTAAACTCCTAGACACTTCTTTAGTGTACCATAAACTGTGTTGGTGAATGGGAAAAATAAAACCTTTCTCTTTTTCAGTGGGCAAAATCCAGGCCCTGTGGTCAGAGAGAGAAACAGAGAGAAAGAGAGAGACAGAGAGAAAGAGACAGACAGAGAGAGAGAGAGACAGAGAGATTGAGACAAAGAGAGAGACAGAGAGAGAGAGAGAGTCAGAGAGACTTCTGAAATAATACAACACAGCAAGAAGTATTCACTTTATATTGCATAGAAATAAAGTGCTTCAGGAGTCCAGAGATGAGTCTCATGTAAATATGGAGACGCATTAGATGCATTCGTTACTTAGACATTTTCCTAAGCACGTCAGTCACCTCTGCCCCTCTGTCCCTCAGTTCCACCTACAGTTCTTCCCTCAGACTCTCCTTTTCTACATGAAGTCAAAGCCAGGGCAGTGGGCATCCTGGAAAGGCACATGTGAGAACAAGAGACCAGCCATCGCCACTGTAGTAAGCATCCCTACAACAGGAATCCTTAAAAAGCAGTGACCACAAACACACAACTCTATGGACCATTCTTATGGTCCGTGGTCTAATGGTCTTATGGGTCCTAATTATTGCTTTTCTATTCATCCCCCCAACAAGTATTTTTTGGGGACCCTATCTGTGTTAGTCTTTTCAGGCTGCTGAAAGCACAACGGAGGGTGCATGGAAGGTGTGGCCTTGTTAGTACCCTCTGGCAGTGGAAGGTAGAAGAGGAGAGTGCAAGTGACTGTGAGCTCTTCTGTGCGTATACAAGAGAGAGGAAGGAAGGGTGGCAAGAGGGAGCCAGGCATGCTGAACATGCCAATTTTTATGGGATTGGCATCACTGTGTTACCCATTGTGGCCTCAAACTTGTGATCCTTCTGCCTCAAACTTCTGAGTAGCCATCCATTTACTTTATAAAAATTTCACTGTCTAACTAAAGAACCCACTCCCACGACACTGTCATTAATCCATTCATGGGGGCAAAGCACTTTTGATTCAATCATTTTTGAAAGATCTCACCCCTCAACAGTGATTGTGAAGATTAAGTTTCCAACACATGAAATTTGAGGAATATTTCAAACCATAACACATCTAAGTGTTAGACACTGCTGAAAAAGAAAGAAAGAAAGAAAGAAAGAAAGAAAGAAAGAAAGAAAGAAAGAAAGAAAGAGAGAAAGCCATCTAGCAGTAGGATCCCAAGTTTGAGTGCAGCCTGGGCTATTTAGCAAGACTCTTTCTCAAAATAAAAACTGCAGAAGGATTGAGGGTGTAGCCCAATGCAAAAACCTGGGTTCAATCCCCAGTGCATCAAGGAAAACTAAAAGACACTGAAAAATCCAGAATAGAAGTTAAAATGCATTGAGGAGGATGGGTTAAGGGGAAGTACTCCAAAGTATGTTTTCTTGAGCTTTAATTTTTTCCTCATAATCAAAAATGATTCTATTATAGACTTGAGGCCACCTGACTAAAGTTGAAAAGTCTAACGCAGCCAGCCACGGATGGTACGCACTAATCTTTCTACCACAGCCAGCCCTCATCGTACTGCACCAGCGCCAACTGCATCAGATTGGTGTCGCCATTCACATCCTCTTCCCTTAGAAGCATATGTAGAAGCCTTTGGAGCCAGGGCACATCAGCAAGAGTGAGGCACACGGAATCACCCAATGTGAACCACCCTGCTGACAGCTCTCACTGGCTCCCTGACAGAAACTTTCAAAACTGAATTACAATGGTGTGAGAAAAAAAAAAAAAAGAAAGAAAAAGAGGTATCATATTTCCCCCTATCCCCTTCACCACACAAGCTCAGGCTCTCTTTATAAGCCACTGAGGGTGGAAAAGTTATCCGGGAAAAGGTCCTTTTCCAGCTGCTCATCCATTAAGGCCAATGTTCTTCAAATGCTCCATTTTGTAAAACTACTAATTCCACTTTCACTTATCACATATCCGAGGTTGCCCCGCTCATTAGTACTCAGCTCTAGCTTTCAAAGAGGCCAGGCACTGCCGTCCACAGGCAAATCCACTGGAGAGCTGAACATCTGTCTGGAGAACCCTTGGAAGAACAGCAGACTGTCCCACTGCTCCAGGTGGCTTCTCTATCGCAGAGTTCCCGCAGTGCCAGCAGAGCAGGTTTCTTTCGTAGTGTTTGGTAATCTTCATTTTTCATTTCCTGTTTTGCTTTTGAGTACTCCGTCTCCATCTGGGATGTGAAAAACCGTAAGTCTGCAATGATGTCATTGAGATGGAACACACGACCCACACAAAGAACCTGTCCCTTTTCAAGAACAAACTTGGCTTCCCAGTCATACGGGGAAGCTAGCAGAACTTGGACACGATGTCCCTGTTTCTTTAAATGGTCTTTTTTCATTGCAAGAACTGTTCCTGTAGCATAATCTAAAAGATTCCCTGTGGAGTTACCTCCACAAACAAACACACTTCAGTAAGTAGCCCTTTCCCAGGGTCACTGGAACCAAAATGAATAACAAAATAATTCTGTCCACTCTATTGCCCATGGTGACCTCATGTTACCCTTGAAATGTGGACGGAGTGATACCCCAGTGCATAACCTCAATGGTCTGCAGGCCTTTCCCTCTGTTATTTTCAATTGCTGAAATTTTACAACTACACAGCAAAAGGCTTTATTGTTAAGGGTTATGTTGCTTCCTCCACCCGCTTCCCATTATAAGGAGTATATATTTGTCATCCTAGCATAGAGAAGGCAGAGAGAGTAAAAGATCATTAAATAGGTAAAGCGATTTGTTTTTATTATAGGAAGTTTGGATTATGCCACCTGACACAGACATTTAGCTATATCAAAGCATCCAGAATCAAAGCTCGACAGTAGAGTTTTAGTAGAAAATTCAGTTCTCCAGTCACTATGTAATAGTTTTGTGGCCCCTGAATCCCTTGCTATCACTCATAGCACTGTTCCCCGGCCACTCAGAGACTACTGTCTAAACAAGATTGACTATTACAAGGAGAAGAACAGAACGTTTCCATGTAATGTCACCAATTTTTTTACATTCTGAGAATCCTTCCCCAGGCACTGGCAGAGTTTTAAAGGCAGAAAGGTGACCATATTTTTATGACACCTTCTTTTCCCCCCTTGGTCTGAGGTTAGAGCACAAGAACAAAATAGATGTTTTTGTTCATTGTACCAAGAAATTCCCTCCTGGATCTATCAAGTGTGACTGCTCACCTAGCAAATAGCTTGGACATATCCAGACATAAACACCACATGAATAAAACATGTTGCAACTGTTGGATATAGTTATGCTTCTACATAGACAAGGTGTTTGGCGCTGCTCTATACTATCTGCAGAAGTTCACGGTAATCCTTCTCAACAGTGACACTTTATGTTATCAACTGAATAAAATTCCTTTTAGTTATCTCAGTTAATTCTGTTTATTATGACAGTATATTCATCATTAACTTGGAGTATTTTTTTAAGCCCCTACTGTAACACAATGGCATGTCTAAATTGAATTCTGAATGTATTTTTTTTTAAGGGTTAATATTCGGTTCCCACATTTCAACTCAGACACTATTGATCTATTTGCTTTTCTGTTAACTTTAAAATGAAGTCCTTCAAAATGCAGGTGCCTTTGGAGAAAAGATTATTAATTAGCCATTTCTTGGTGCTTTACTGATAATGAAGTTTCACAATAAGCAGCATTGTCTAATCCCATCTGCTCGTGTGCCATGCCACATCTGAGGAGAACAGAGTCCCCAGAACGAAATGGAACCTAGACCACTCAGCAAGAGCAGGCCCGGCCCAGCCTCTTGATTATCACACAGGAGCTGGGAACACACGGGGGGGGGGGGGTGTTTTATAGGGGGGACTGCCAAAGCCCAGCACAGTTGTGGTTTTTTAAGGTGCCTGCCTTCAGCCACCTGCAGTGCCTTTAGTAGCTCATTGCCCTGGGCACTGACCCAGTGGAAATTTCCCTATTCCCCAACAATCTACAGCAATTTGCACTTATTGACACCATGGCAACTAATTGGTCTTCACGACCTGCAAACTTCGGGAAGGTCAATTTAGGCCCCTTTTCTTGCATCAGGGATCAATGTAAAATTCCTCAAATCAGATGTATTTTTGCTCCCTGAAAGGCCACTGTGAAGTTGTCTGAAGTTTTCTTAGCTGCCTCAATGAGAAGACCTCAGGCACATCAGTCTGAGGTTTAAGAGACCGATATAACAACATTTTGTGATCTTTCTAAAAGGATGAAATAAAATATACCAATATATCTTCTAGAAAGATCATTGAATTTTATTGAATTATTTCTATAAATTAGGTCTGGCACTAGATGAGATGTGTGTGTGTGTTGCATTTTGTTTTGTGCTCAATCTTTATAATAGAAAATTAAATCAGGGAAGCATTGCATGAAGTAATTAAGGACCAGACTTTGGAGTCAGACTGTCTGGGTTCAAATCCCAGCTATACTTACCAGGTGTGTGACCTCGAATGAATTACTTAGCTTCTTTGGGTCTTTATCTCTTTATCTTAAAAAAGGAAGTTAATGGATAGTTGTTTTGGTGATTTAATAAAGGAATATATATATATATATATATAGCACATAACACCTTACCTAGCACACAGTACTTGATCATACACATTAGTTGTAACTTTTATAATCCTTATTGTACAATTTAAAGCTCCAAGAGTCAACATCTGAAACAGGTAGACCCAGATTCTGAGACTAGAAATGGCTTGTATTATGTAACTCATTTGCAAAAGTTATATATGTGTATAGTCTTGGTTCCAGGAAATAGTTGTAAGTAGTCCACAGGTAGTATTTTATTTCACTATTATGTATTTTCACAAGAAATTGAAAAATGTAAAATGAGTAACTCATATATGGAGAGCACAGTTTCATGGACCCAGTTGTTTAAGTTAAAATCAAGTAAAATAATCCATGAAATGGGAAATATGTGAGTAAAAGTAATACACAAACACGGTGAAAGGTTAAGTAGTACATACATGAAGATCCAAAGTTTGTCAAAGTTCTGCTATAACCGATGGCCTCCCTAGCATATTCTCGTCTGAAATAGTAGTTTTCTGAATCTAAGTAAGCATTACAATGGAAATCAAGTACCTGTTTCTCTGTTTCTGAATTTAATTAATGAAAGTAAGGTATACATATGTGGTGTTCCCAACACTGATTTATATTGGTGTGACAGAAATCTACCCTTGAAAAATGAATACAGTATTTGAATTGAAATATTCAAAGGTTATGAAACAGAAGTGAAGAACTCACTAACTGACATGGAACTATTGATTGATAAGTAGGTATTCAGATACCCAAGCTCAGGGCAGGGAGAAGTTATTATGCGCTGTAATAGTCAAATGGCACTAGGTCTGACCATGGAAATAAAGCAGGGCGTGTAGACGAATGGGAAGCATAGGCCTTCCTAGTGCTCAGCAGCACGGGGCAGCTCCCCGAGTCAGCTGTGCAACCTGGGTCAGAGGAAATGCCCAGGCTGTACTGGAGACTTTTGCATTACAATCACCAAAGCGGTGAGGCAGAAGTTGTATCTTTGCTCCCTGCCACTGTGATTGCATTGTTCCTGTAGCTATGTGGATACACCTGCTTTCTAAGGCCAAACAGCTTTCCTCTCTGTGGCCTTCTAGAAGCAGCCCTGACTGACAAGGCGTACGGAGAGATAGCACTCCCCAGGCTTTGGGAGAAAGCCCATCTTTCATGCTATTTTCTCTCGTTCTTGGATGCTACTCAGAGTGTTTTAATCTGTGTGATAGACAGGACCCCAAGATGGCTCTCACGATCCCCAAGACCTAGTGTGATGACCAGTCACTGCCTTAGGGTATGAGCGAGACCCTGACTTGCTTCTAGCTAGTGGAACACAGCAAAAGTGATGGAATGTCATTCCCATCTACTACTGTTTCTTAGCAGACTAGAAAGTGATTTTCCTGTTATCCTGGGGGAAGTAGAGAGCTAGACCAGGAACTCTCAATGTCATGTGACAAGGTGAGCAGTTGGGGCCAAAGCCTGAAGAAGGCCTTCAGCTGACACCTGGTAAGAAACAAGGGCCACTGCCATATAGCTGCAAAGAAATAAAATCTTCCCAAAAACCTGTGTGAGCTAAGAAGTGAATTTTCTTAGGTCAAGACTCTGAGAATGTAGCTTAGCCAACACCAAGATTACAGCTTTGGGAGAATGAACTCCCTGGACTCCTAATCTACAGGGACCTGAAATCGTAGGTGCCTCTAGGTATTAAGCCTCCAAGTCTGTGGCAATTGGTAATGAAGCCATAGAAAATTAATAATCTGACGGTAATCTAAGCAAACGTAGGGGCAAAGTCATGCCGGTATCTGCACTGCAGACCCAGCTCACTCCTAGTTGTACCTGATCTGCATTTACACTTTTCCGTGGGTGACTTACCATTAATGAGGGCCTCTACCATTGCCTGAAGGCCTCTCCCTCCAATGACCATTTAAAGTCCCACTCCATTCCCAGTATAGCAAATAAGTCTTTAGAAACACATGGTCAAACATTCAAAAACTGAGAGCGCAACTAGGATTTTTAAAATAAATGTTATCTTTCTTTATTACTGAACTAATATGTATCTACCATAGGAAATAAATCATAACAGGGAGGAGTATCCAAACTGCAGGAGAAATGCCTACTCTTCATATTGTCCAATATCCCACTAATCTTCATGGACCTACATGTCATTATGGCACCATATGTCCTTTGAACTTGCATTTCTAATTTATAATGAGTATGCATGCTTTCAGAAGTTATTTAATGATCTTTGACAACATCATTGCTAGTTTTATAATGTTTCTGACATGATATTTCATTTTATATATATGATTTAGTCCATTTAATCAGTTTGGATAGGGCCAGAATTTGAAAGGACTGCAAAACTTTCTGACAAATTAGGTATTTAGGAAACAGTAAGTGGGTATTAGTTGCTTCTGAACCATGTTCCTATTTTCCCCACATTAACAAGCATCACTAGTGATCTTTGCAAAATGCAGAATTTGATTCGGAATCAGAATTGGGTCTGACGTGGAGCTGAAGTTCTTTCTTTTTTTTTTTTTTTTTTTTTTTTTTTTTTTTTTTTTAAGTTTGTAGATAGGTTCTGATGCTTCCAGCCCATTTGAGGCGGTCAGTAGGAATTCAAGGACTTTAAGAGCAGAAGGAATAGTGAAGGATGGTAAAAGAAGTTGATGGGCATTACTTCCGAATAAAGTGAAGCATAAGCATGGTAGAAAAATTTAAAAACCACCCTCTTTCCTAAATGGAAAGACTTCAAGACCAGTGACAGCACTGACAGAAATGTAACCAAATGGGAAAGGCATGATGAGGTTGGTGCTGACATCAGAGGAGGTTATTACTGTGGGTTAAATTCTGTGCCTCAAAAAGATATATTAAGGGCATAACCCCAGGAACCTGAGAACGTGATCATATTTGGAAACCAAGCCTTTGCAGGTGTCGTCAAGTTAACATTAAGTCGTTCTAGATTAGAGTGAGCCCTAAATGCACAGGGTGGTGTCTCTCTCAGGATAGTGAGCTTTGGAGACACACAGACCCACCTAGGGAAGTAGCGCAGGTGACAGGGGACGCAGAGACAAGAGTAACACTCCTGTAAGTCAAAGAATACCAAGGACTGCCTGCAAAAACCAGAAGAAGGGAGGCAGAGTTCGAAGGGAAGTGATTTTACTGATTCTTTAATTTCAGACTTCTAGAATTGGGAAAGAATACTTTTTTTTCATTTTAAGCCACATATTTTGCTCTACTTATTTTGGCAGCTTTAGGATACTGATCGTTACTTAATTGTTAAAGTAGTAAAAAAAAAAAAGTCTGAGAATGGTCAAAAAAGTTGATCGGAAATTAGGTATGTCAGTTTTAGACTTTAGAGTAGAAATTGTAGTTCAAATTTAAATGTGAGAGCTACTAAGAAAATAAGCAGATAGCAAGAAAAAGTTGACAGTACAATCTTGAAATTCACTCATAATTAGAAAACAGAGCAGGGAATTGTGGCAGACCCCCAAAAGTCACTTAATGTCTGTAAGCTCCACTATCTGATTCCACAGAAAAGAAAAAGCTGAATTAGACAAATTTTTTTAGTTCTTTTACAGCTGTATTATTTTGCATCCATTACTGAGCTCATACTTTGACTAGAAGTTGGGAAGCTAAGAAGCAGTAAGAGCAGACTGTAGAGAATCTTTGGTGATAATGAAGGCAGGAGAAATACTTTGTGTTGTGTCTTTCTGGGAAGTTCAAAACATTTTTATCTGTAACATATTATTAATCCTAATACCTTCACTATGAAACAGAACAAGAATTATCATCATTTAAAGATAAAGAAACTAAGACACAAGAGAGTTAAATGAAAAAGATTCTGCAGTGTAATATATTGCCTGAATAAGACAGAATGCTTATCGGGAGAAAAAATAATGACAATATAAAGGGTACAGAATACTGGTGGAAGACACATCACATTTTATCAGTTTCCCTCCATCTCTTTTTCTCTCCTCCATCTTTCTCTCAGCTTTTTCCCTTCCTCTGTCTTTCTCTAAATTATTTACTCCTTTTCATATGATTAGATTTTGGTTACAAAATATTTAAGAACAAGGAAAAAGACATAATTGGCATCATGGGTGATCAGGAAAATAGCTGTTTTTCTTCCTCAAAGTCCTTCTTTCTTAAGGTTAATGAATAAAGCTCACATTAGATTTGCTGTCATATCTGTACCTCTGTCAGTTTTCTCTAGTCTTTAAGGATAGGAGCAGTTATTGATGGCATTTTACTTAGGGAAAGAAACTGCAGAGGTACCAAGTCTATGTCAAAACAAGTTGAGGCTCATCTTGAGACATCACACAGATTTTCAAAGTAAGCGTACCAGTCTGCATTCCCATTAGTGGAAAGGGGTTCCCACAGCGCCACCAGCATTTTTTATTGGTTGATTTCTTGATAATAGTCATTCTTTCTGGAGATGGAATCTCAACATTATTTTAATTTGTGTCTCTCAAATGGAAAAAAACATTTTTTCATATAATTATTTTCCAATTCTACGTCTTTATCTGAGAAGTGTCTACTTATTTCAGATGCCCATTTTTGCATTGGGTTTAAACCTGGGGTGTTCGATTTTGGGGGGTTCTTTATATGTTCAGGATATTGGTCCTTTGTCAGAGGAACAGCTGGGAAAAAAATTTGTCCCACTACATTGGTTGTCTCTTCACTCTGTCAATAGTTTCTTTTGTTGTGCAAAGTTTTTTTTTAATAAGATAAGAGATCAGTTGTGGATTCCTTGTAATATTTTCTGTGTGATTAGGGTTTTGTTCATAAAGTCTTTGCCTACACCTCTGTTTTCAAGAGTTTAACCTATTCATTCTTCCAGTACGTTGTTTCTGTTTTAAAATTTAGATCTTTAATCCATATTGACTTTAGTTTAGTGCATGGTGAGAAGCATGGGTCTCGTTTTGTGGGTGGCCTGTGAAAAGCCAGTTTTCTCAGCATCATTTATTAAAGGGGCTATCTCTCTTCCAGTAACCGTCCCTTTGTGGAAGATGAGGTGGCTGAGTATGTTTGGAGTTGGTTCTGTATCTGCTAAGCTGTTACACTGATCCTTGGGTCTGTGTTTTGGCCAGTACCTTGCTGAATAAATCAGTTTTTAAGCTGTCATACCCCACCAGAAAAGACATTGCCAATGTGCTTTTTATGGCTGATACATTGTGTCAACTTGAACAGTTTAGAAGTTTAAGGTAGAGACACAGCAGGGATTCAGGGTTCTTTGTAAATATTGTCATCCTGTGCAAGAAGAGGACAGGGAGATTTTGTGAGTGCTACACCTGCTCTAGAGGGGTGGGGGGTGGCCTGTGTACAATATAGAGGAGGAAAAAGGCTCGCTCTGGCCCTTTTGCTCTGGCTGCTTTGCTGGCTGCTGTCTTGAAGTATTGCCCGGGTGCCATGCCACCCTGCCCTGGAACCAGCTGACTGTAGACTGAAATCTCCACAAACTGTAAGCTAAATGAACTTTTCCTTCCTTCATTTTGGGTGTTGGGTACTTTGTCTCTGCAAGGAGAGAAAAGTAACCAAGACAGTGCTCCAACAAGGTTTTTAAAATTTATCTTCTCTTTATCTTGCAGTTGCACTCTTCAGGGTGCTAATAGCTAGAAAGTTGAAAACTACCACCACCGCCAGGAAACGGTGTGCGTTAAAACCTGAGCTCCGTCAGCAACCAAACATTTTTCTTGGCAGTAACTCTAGCAAATCACATTTGAAACTAACTTCACGCTTTGCCCATCTTGAAGTGTGGAGTATACGTAGCTGTCAGAGAGGGATTTTCATTCTTTCATTTGCCTTTAAAGAGTGATTAGCCTGTGGCCACCACAGCTGTATTTTTCCTCTGTGACACAACAACCATCCCAAGGGACACATCCCCTGACTGATGAGAAATTGTGTTAGGTTACAGGAACCTGAGACCCAACACACAGCAGCTTAGACACTGTGTCACCAAGTGGCCTTTCAGCTGGGTTTTCCAAGGGCTCTTCCTTGGAGTACTCCACCCTCAACCACAACTCGTAAATACCGAAGACCAAGGAACACCCAAGCCCAAGTTAATAGCGTTGCTAGCATTTAGCGAACTGTGGCTTTCATAACGGCTGTATTTTCCTTTAAGTTATGAAATAGGAAAAGTATTATTATCATTTAAAATATGTGAAAAACAGACACATGGGACATTTAGCAAAAAAGAGTCTCTGGGGAAGAGAATAATGAACTGGGGGTGGGGGACTGGGCTTATGGGATACTCCAGACCTCCAGGCTAGATGGTCCATGAAGGATGTTCTATTTCAGTCCTTGACCAGTTCCTCTGAGCAGGCTTTTTATAACATTTGACCATGTGTGAATGAAAGCATTTTACCTTCACTTACCAGTAGGAAGAAAAAATTGGCAGTCATACAGTTTAAAGGAGCCTCACACACTCAGGCACACTAGAATAGGAGGGTGGATGGATAGGGAGGGAGAGCGGAGGTAAAAATCAGGGGCAGGGATAGCGCTGTTCTTTTGCTTCAATACTTGGTTCATTACCATGTTGCCAAGTCATATATATAACCCACTCCAAAGGGTTTTTGTAGCACCCTCAGTAATTTTTGGTAAATGTTAGCTATTACTATTATGACTATTATTATTATTATTATTATTATTTTAGAAATAGATAATGGGTTCAGTAGCCATGAAAACTAAAACCATATTCTCATAGCATATGTGAATACAAAAACACATGACCATTGAAAAAACAGACTTCAGTGTGTATATATCCCATCTATCCAACCAGATTGGGGCTCTTCCGCCTTTCTCTCCTCTGATCATCTGTACTGTAGACATGTTGTAAAAGGTTCATCACCCCAGGATATTTATTTAGCATCACTGCTTCAGGAAATCCAAGAAGATAACACAGTTCTTCCACACTGGGTTTAGCTGGGCACAGAGTGAAACTGGGATTTATGCAGCTGCTACGAATAATAATAGCAATAACTGTCATTCACTGAGAGTTTACTGTGTGCCAGGTACTCCGCTAAGCACTTTGCTGTTATTGTAATGTACTCTCACAACAATCCTCCCAGAATGCACCATTAATAACTGTTTCCTCTGGGAAGATGCTGAGGTCCAGAAAGGTTACACAAATTTTCTCATCCTCATGGATCTCTTTCCTTGTGAATGGAAGCAGGCTGGGAAACAGGGCAAATTAAAACAGCAGGACAGAGCCTGAACTGCCTCAGAACTGTAACTCCTGTCAGATCTCCGCTAAAAACAAATTCGAAGCCTGCAACTCTGTGAGATTACTGAAAGCTCTAGATTGTCACACACCTGCAGGTTTTCATACCTCAGCCTCAGTCCACCAGGCCCAGAACTATGGTTACATTCCAAGCAGCTGGGTGCCTCTGCTTATCTATAGGTAAGAGTCACCATGAGTGGTTTGAAATGTTTGCTTTTTGATAAACCAAGGCAATAGTCCCAGCATTCACCTGAGTTGCAGTGAATCCCAGAGTTTTTGGAGCTCCTTCTTCAAACGTGCCCTCAGGTCTGGTGGCATCATATATTAAAAAAAAAAAAAATCTGGACCACTCAAAGTCACTGATAGTAAACCAAATGAAAAAGGCAGAGCTCCCACTGGGTAAATTATATTGCTACTAAATGGTACTGGTTACAAAATGTGATTATAACGTAAGCGTTAGCTGGGCTTAATGGCGACTGCTATAATCCCAGTGTTCCAGAGGCCAAGGCAGGAGGAGTGCAAGTTCAAGGCCTGCCTGGGATATGTAATGAGTTCAAGTTAAAGTGGACTGTACAGCAAGGCCTTATGTCACAATTAAATTAATAAATAGGTAAGAGGAAGGTTTGAAATGTTCAGAGGAAGAATAACAGGATGTCACCTGTGCTTTTCATGTGTCACTTTTCAAATCTATTGTTTGGATGAACACAACCCAACGAGTGTGTTGAACAATCAAAGTTCATATAGTTTACTGTTTTTTAATGGTTCTATGACTTCTATTATTACGCAAGCTAAATCCTCCCTCTTGATGAATTTTGATTGTGATAAATCTACATTTACTGAGTGTTTCCTGAATAACAATGACTCAGTCACTCCCTATCTTACATTTTTTTTCTCAGATTACCCAGGGAACAAGTTGGGGTTATTGTCCATTTGATTGACAAGACTTATAAGAATTTTACAGACTTAGAAACAAGCCCCGTCCCCCCCCCCATTCCTCAGTACAATCACCAGATGAGCACGGCGAGCTTAGGAGAATGCTCTTCTAACTCACTGTCACCACAGCACTGTCCTTTCTGTAGGCCGAATGTGGAGGGAAAACAGCTCACTTCTAAATCAGTCAAATGGCACACATATGTCATAACCTCTCCCAGTAAGAGAACAGGTTTTTTTTTTTTCAGGCTGAAAAACTAATGCTGTTTTACTTCACAAATATTTATGAACTATCTTAAATTTCTTTCCTTCTCTAAGAACCAACAGGAAATAATGTGATTTATTTTAGATAAGGTTTTAAGATTATTTAAAAGCTCTCACATTTTGAAAATAGCACCTGCATCACAGATTGTATATTATTCCCCAGTCTCATTAGAGTTTTCAAGGAGAAAGTCATCCTTATATCTACCAGCTAGCAGAGTATCTGCCAGTAGAATTTATAGTGCAAGAGTGACCATTAACTCCTACTTCTTTAAAGCACATTTCTCTTAGAGACCTTGACAGCTTAGACATAGGGCAAAAGCTTCATTTATTGACTTCTAGTTGAAGAAGATAAAAAGAGTATTTTGAGAAGAATTAGTAATAAAAATAAAGGTTGAATCATATAAGCTTTCAAGAAGGAAGATAATAATACCGTGCATATAGCACTGACATATTTTCCCCTAGTATTAAATAGATCATATGGAATGCTGAAGGTATTAACAGAAACATCATTATAACTTACAAAATCAGATCTGACACAGTCTGAAGCAGTATTTTCAAATTAATCGTTAGTACTCTCAAACACATAGTTAAATCAATTTAGTGGATCATGAACAACATGTTTTGAAATGGGAAGAGAATAAGTTACTTTGAAAAAGAAAGATTAGAATAAAATAAAATGGATTAGCTTGCATAATACATGGTTGTTTGTGTTAAGAATGCAAAATCCATATTTACTATTGTCTTCTCATCAAATAGAACAGAAGAGTCCATGGAACATAACAGCTAATAAATATTTGTTATTAAATTAATGAATGTATATACATATGTATATTTATCTTTTAATCACTCCTTTAGAATGGCTCATAATAAAATACATTGGTTAATGTAGTGCAAGGACAAAAATTTGGAGAAATTGTGAAGGCATACAAGACAAATGACAAAACAAGTGAATTTTTAATTTTTTAAAAAAATTATTACAGTAAAAGACATTACCATTAATGCTCCTTGAAACACTCCCCCTTGCAGTGAAAACATGTACCCCACTGATCTGGCCATTTTCTGAAGCAGTTCTGGCAATCCTCTTTGGTGAGTGTCTTTCATTGTGCTGACACAGCTATCTTAGCGTCTTGAATTTATTCAAAACATTTACCTTTCATGGTATTTGACTTTGGGAAAAATACACAAGTCCTCAAATCTGATGAATAAGGTTTTGGGAGCCTGCCTTTGCCTTGAATGGTGTTTGGTGGAAGCACTACTGCATTTTTCATCACAAGTGGTAAAAATACTCACAAAAGAGGACCTCCAGAACTGCTTCAGAAAGTGGCAAGGGTTATGGGAGGAGTGGGTTTTGATGGGAGTTGACAGCAAAATGTCTTTGCACGCACGCGTGCCCGCGCGCACCCCGTGTGTGTGTGTGTGTGTGTGTGTGTGTGTCTTGCTACCACGGTTCAGGCTGATCTTAAGCTCTCTTTGTAGCCCAGGCCAGTTTCAAACTTGCAATGATACTCTTGCCTTACCCTCCTGAGTGCTGGGATTACACCACACTTGGCTCAAAATATTTTTTGCTGTGTCACATGTTTAAAAATTTAAAAATTTACCACACATTTTGAACATTGTGTGTACATATACATGGTAATTATAATATATCATGTAATAATCAGACGTACATAAAATTTTGTAGGTCAGACTTACTGGAAGCAAGTCTGTAACAAATAGGCAATAAATGGGCTCAACTCAGTGGAAGGAGGGAAGGAGAATGAATGGAACAGAGAAGCAGCGTTTAAAGCTCTGAGAGACATTTTTGTGTAAGTGACTCAGCGAATTTCTACAAGGAGACATCTTGGAGTGACACGCGCAAAGTAAAGCGATGGAGAGAAAGGCAAAGCTGTGTCTTCAGAAGTCAGAATTTCCTGTCTTCTCCAGGAAGGGCAGTTTCCACCAGCAAGGGGAGACGCCCACCTGAAGGAGTGGGCAGGGGCAAGCCAGACTCCTTCCCTGGTAACAGTTCTTCATTCATTCGCTCAGTGAACATTTGCGGAGCACCCACACCATGTCTAGAACTCTGTTCAGCCCTGTGGCGTGACCCTGCCTGAGACACTACAGTTTACAAGCTCAAAGTCCAATTGTAATTAAAAAAAAAAAAAATAGCAGAAGGTGTATTATAGAAAACCTTTGTGACGGGGAAGGTTGGTTTTCATTCCAAATAACATTCCTTAAGGGATCTTCACGTTTCACTCAGGTCTTAATTTTCTTGCATTGGTAACTCTTGGCTGTAAACCATTTGAAATGAGGTGACATACATGTGAAAGTATATTGATTAGCAGCCTAGAGGAATCTTTGAATTTACCAATATTTTACAAAAAAAATGTAAAATGTATTGCAACTTTAAAATTCAAAATTGTAAGAATAGTTATATGAAATAACCAAAAAAGCCCACATCCCAGCCATGCTATTGACATGGAAATTAAAAGTTACATTTCTAAAGAAGAGCATTTAGCAGAATCTTAACAAAGCTAACCAACCAAAACAATTTCTAATCTACTGCTAGCTTCTACATGTTCTTCTAATTTTATATGACGTTTTAAATATTTCCATGATTAAAGTAACAACCTAATATAAGGCATGTGGACCTACATTAATATTGAAGAAGAATAGGGAGAAAAATCTTATTCTCATTCTTCCATTATCTTCATATCATTACATTTTATGTGCATCCAAAATTCCTACTTTGTCAATATGAGTCCCAAATATAGATTTAATCAATAATGCTACCCACGAGCTCCAAAACCATAATCATCTACGGTTCATTTATAGTCTGGAACCAGACTATCCACCCAATCCTGTCTCCTATCAATTGTCACCTATTGGATTTAAATTTCTCCTCTTTCTCTGATCTATTAACTGTTCTCCCCAGAGTCAAAGCCTTTTGTCATCCATCTGTGCAACCTCTCTCGGCCCCACACAAGGCTCTGGATGTAACCCTGACCTAAACCAGAAAGCAGAGGAAATTTATACTGCTGTGATTCAACTGTAGGAACTGAGATGAATGACCTTACGGAGGGCCTAGCTCTGACCTTGTAGTCTATATTAGCAATCCTCAAATTCTAATCTGTGTGCAAATCTTCTGGATCTCATTAAAATGCAAGTACTGACGGAGTACACAGGAATAGAACTTGAAATTCTGTGTTCTCATAGGTTTCCAGGTAATGCCGTTGCTGCCAGTGTGGAACCACATTTTGGAATAGCAGAAGGTCGTACCTTGACCCACCTTTCACATCATTCCCTGATACCTATGCCCAATCCCCAGATATTCTGATTTGTTGATATGCAATGCTATGAGACCACAGAGAATTATGTTTCCCAGTTGACTCTCACATAAACAGAGTTTGAGAAACTTTAGTCTGCACCCCAGTTCCACAGATTAGGTTAATTGATTATTCTACTTTGTCTGAGATCTGATATCAAAAGTCTTCACAGTATTGTTACTATCATTGTAATGTGTTCCTGCTTAGCCACCTACCTAAATCATACATCAAAGCTCCTCTCTGGCTAGTGGGGATTTACAAAATTTTTAAAGATTTCCCTGATGATGAGTATAGGTTCCACCTGACAGGATCTTTAAATCTAGGCTCTGACCCTGTTGGCTCTGAGATTTCCTGTCACAGGATGGTTTTCCTACCATCAAGAATTTATTGCATGGCTTCCTATAGCCACAAAAGAAATTTTTACTGGTGTAAAATTTTAAAAAATCATTCATTCATTGATTCAGCTAAATGCTTACCAAGCACCTCTTACAGGCCAAGTAATATTCTAGAATCTGAGGACACAGCTTTTAACAAAAGAAGATAAAGTAAAGTCCTTAGTGTAAGGGTGCCTACATGCTAATCAATAAGGCAAATAACACGAAAATAAATATATAAACTGAGCACAAGTAATGATAAAAGAACTTATGAAGAAAATTATGTAGAATAAAAGCACAAAGATAGATGGGATCAGGGTGTGGTGGTACATTGCCTGTAAGCCTAAAACCTGGGCTGAGACAGAAGTTGGAACCCAGACTGGGAAAACTTAGCAACTTAGGGAGACTCTGGCTCAAAATAATTTTTAAAAATGTTTAAAAGGGGCTGGGAGTATGGCTCAGTGTGCAGCCCCTAGAGCTCAGATCCCAGGACTGCCACAAAAGAAGGAGAATGAAGAGGAGGAAAAGGAGGAAGAGAGGGAAGGGGCAGAGAGTCTGATAGATCAAGTAGGGTGGTCTAAGGTGGTGCTCAGGTGTAAGACACGTGGGAGCAAATCCAGGATGAGGTTAGGGGAAATGCTACAACACATACCTTGCAAGAGTAAAATTCCAGAGGGCCTGAAAGAACCAGGGCACAGCCTGTGGGTGGGTGGAGTAAAGAGGGCATTGTGCACAGAGCTGAGGGAGCAGGGGTGCTATGTGAGGAGGTGGAAAGTGGGGCGTGGGCTGGACTAGACACAGGCAGGTCACACACAATGAGGACTTTCATTCTGTGAGAGATGGGAAGACTTTGGAGAATTTTTCAGCTCAAATGGATTTTTCTAAAAAACCAAAACCTATTTGACAGTGTTTGCATAACCTTTTCAGTTGCTCACCTTTTCAAATACACTGCCAAGGAGGTTTATAGGCCCCTACCTTTTTCTGTTCCTTTCCAAATATGTAATGGACAACTATTCTTCAGATCCATAGTTTCAGACACACAGGAAATCAGAGAGGTTAGGTGTGGGCTATGTGCCAGCTAATCTTAGTGGTCAACTTGAACAGATTAAGAGACTCTTAGAGAGGTGACCAGACCAGGGGTTCAGTGACCCAGGTGGAGGCAGCTCCCTGGGGCATGCTTTTGGAAGATGCATCTTTTATTGGTGCTGTTCCTTTGTGGTTTGGTTCTCAGCTACTATGAAGCGATCAGCTTTGCTCCACCACACACTTCTGCCGTGGTACCTCTGCCTCGGAGCCTGCTGACTATGGACTGAAACCACAAGCAAAAAAACCCTTTCTCCTTTAAGTTGTGTATGTCATAGATTTGGTCCCAGTGACAAAAAGCTGATCAACAGAGGATAGGCCTTTGTAAAACTCTCATTTGATTTTTAAAATACTCTCACTTTGTATTTTAAATGTAAATATACAGTTGAGGAAATTTCTCCTTCCGAACACCGAAAAGACTTCACACTCTATTTGGATGCCTAACAAGTATCCCCAACATAGTATAGTCAACCCACTGGATTTTTTTACCCCTGCCAAATCTACTTCTCTAGATTTCAGTAAATAGCGCTACCACCACCTGTCCAGTTCTACTAGACAAAACCGAGTTGCCGTGAGGATTCCTCTCTCATCCTCACACCTAATCCACTTAGTCATGTTCACGCTACCCCTGAACTGTTTAATCAGTGAACCACTGTAACGGCCTCCACTGCTATAGGCTTTATTTCTACAACTATTTTCAAGGCTGAGGGAAACCCCGACTTCGGTTTTTGACATGCTAGATTTGAAAGATTCGTCAGACACCCAAATCATGATGAAATTGATGGTAGTTTAAATGCCTCTGGAGTTATGCCTCTGGCACAAACTGGTCCAGAGAAATCATTTGAAAGAGGTCTGAGTGCCAGTGGTATTTAAGCCACAAAACTGTACGAGATCACCTAGGGAATGTACAACTATAAAGATAGAGAAATGTCCCAGGGCTGAGCCCTGGAGCATTCCTTGATAAGAGTTCAAGAGAGGCTGTAGGAGAATCACAAGAAAGTTGTGTTCTTGAAAACCAGGCCACAAAGTGTTTCAAGAGGAAAAAAGTAATCAATTGTACCAAATACTTCATACAGATTGAATAAGAGGATGACGACAATAGGCCACTGAGCCCATTTGACTATCTTCTCTTACCAAGGCCTAATAAAATAGCTTCTCAATCCTTCTGCCTCTCATCTTGCATCTTTATAGGTTGGCTCCCACCCAAAACCCCATACTTATCTTTCTGAAGCTAAGTCATATCAGGATATTTCTGCACGCCAACCCTCTAGTAGTTATGCACTGCTAATGGATGTACCACAGGCAAATTTGGCTAGCGGGATGTGGCTCGTGCTTAGCAAGCAGAGGACCTGGCTTCAACCAAAGCACCAAAAACTAACAGGAAAGAAAAAAGAAAACAGTTGCTTGGCTTCTGCCTACTTCTCTGAATCCATCCTCCTCTCTGTCCCCTTCTCTATGCTCTGACCAAGTTAGCTTTGAGTTATTTTCTGTGCAAGACAGAAGCGCCCAACCCTTCTCCTCCCTACCAAGGAAGAGTTGTCTGCTTACTGGGTTTCCTACTGTTAGCACTTGTGTCTCTCCTCTATCTCTCCGTGCCAGTCTGAGGGCTTTCTTCAGGAGTTTGCTTGAGCACCACAGGCACAACTCCAAAGTCAGGGCATTAACACCCAAGAAGAGCACTCAGCCAGTGTGTGGGGGACAAAGAGGACACATGTCCAGCCTCCTCGGTCTCTGGTAGGATGAGCCTGAGGTAAGTTAGTGGGTTTCTCGAAGGCACCTCAGCCCAGGGGAATGGACCCCCATTATCCATCTCAGTAACCCACTTCCAGCACATCCTCTTTTGGCTTTACTCTTGCCTCATTTCCTTTCTCTATTTCCTGGAGTGACTTCCACTGTAAACCTCCTCTCCCCCAAGTCCTTACCTCAGGTCTGTTATGAGCAGCTCAGCTGAAAACCCATGCCAGGCTGCTGTTTCTCACAGGGGTGCTGCTTCGACTCAGAAAGCTCTTCTCACCAGCCTTTGCATATCACCTTCCTTGTCTGTAGTAGTCTGTTTGCACTGCTGTAAGAAAATACCATAAACTGGGAAGCTTATAAGCAACAGCCATATATTTCTCACAGCTCTGGAGGCCCAGGAAGTACAAGAGCAAGGTGCTACAGATTTGGGCTCCAGTGAGATTCCATTTCCTGCATAGACGGTGTTTTCTCACATAGCAGAAGGGATGGGGAACTTTCTTGGCCCTCTTTATAAGTACACTAATTCTATTAATAGGGATCCGCTTGATCTAATCACCTCATAGAAGGCCCCACTTCCTAATACCATAGCCCTGGTGGAGAGGATTTTGAATGTGTTTCGGGGGTGCATAGACCTTCACAAAGGCGGCACATCTCAGTCTGAATGTGTCTTTTCAAACGGCCTCTCGGACCCTCTAGTATAAGTGGCCATGTTCAGTCACTCTCTCCCGGCCCTGGCTTCTTCACAGCACTCACTAGTGCTAAACGTTCTGTGTCATTCCCCCAGTTTATTGGCTGTCTCACTCTTTTCCTCGCCATGCTCAGCATACATCCCCAAACACATTTATGGGACATGAGATTTTAAGATCTCCTTGAAGGCACAAATTCTCTCTGCCTTCCTGCTTGGTCCCTGAGCTATTACTCAGCATAGAGGAGCCAGTTAGCGTTTGCAGACTGATTGACCGAAGGCCTTGCTTCTCCTAGCGGGGTCCATGCACTCTTCTGTGTGGCTGTGGATGTAACGTGTGGGAGTCTGTTCCATACAATCAATCAACATGAAAACATAACACGTGTTCCAGGAGCATTACATGTGATCAGAAAAGAATGAGTGCCTGTGTGTATAGAAAAGTCTCAAATCATTTACTTTTCAATAATTAAAATTTTTATTTTTTATATTTAAACAAACAGATATCATATGGAGTAACACAGAAGATCCCCAAGGCTGTCATGGTAAGATAAGTATTCGCTGTCCTTTGCTTTAGGGGCACTTTGATGGAAAGTCTGAAAGCCTTCCTCTGAGGGACCCATACTCTAATTGGAAAAAGGAAAGAAACTCTAATGGGAATGGATGGCTACACAAGATGTCCCTAATTTTTTTCTACGTTTTTCCTCTGTTCTCAGGAGCTTTAAAGCCATTACCCATACTTCCCCATTTTCTGGCCCAGTTTTCCCCAAACTGAGTTTTCCAGAACCATTAATTTATGTTCTCCAGAGATTAAAGGCAATCCTCACTTGAATAAGACTGGAAAACACAGATTAAACCTCCTTAGAGCCTTTAATATACTAATGTGCCATATATATATATATATATACCAAAGAGAGAGACTGTGCTTGTAGCCTTCCCTCAAATTTATCTGACCCTGGAAACCTTTTTAGGGGTTTTGAAAACAAGAAGTGAACACTTCACTGATCCTACAGGAAAAGGTTGGTGTTCCAAACCCTGGGCACATTTCCAGGCCAGACTTCATGCTAAGTGCTTTTCAGAGAGGTTTGTGTGCCTCAGATTAAAGGGGTGATTATTCCCTTTAATCTCAAGAAAGCCTTCAAGGTAAGAATTATATTGTTTAATTTCTGAAGAGCACATTGAGTTGTAAAGTAACTGACCCAGGTCCCACAGCTGGTGACGGAAAAAGGACTTGAAACTGTGGTGTTCTGGTTCCCAGAGCCCTTTGCTGGACTTAGCACAGTCTAAGAAAAGCTGATGCCGATGTGATCAGAAGCTTCCTCTTCAGCTATGGGGTAGGATTTCCAGGTCCTCCTCAAAATAGGGGACATGCAAGGAGAGGGCACAGAGTGACGTTTAACTTTGTAAAGTACTGCTTCTGTAAGCTGACCTTTTGTACTCAGTGTTTGCAATACATTGATTCATCCTTATAGTCCTCTCAGAAATAATACTTTTTAAACAAGTACAAAGAAGTTAGAAAAAATAGAACATTTCTATTGGAATACATTCTATATAATCAGTCTAGACATAGCTCGATACATTGAAAATTAAAGCATTTTTTATGATGGCATGAAATACAGGGAATCATACACATATCTGAAGAAATTATGAATACATTAACTTAAAAGTGAATATGTGGTTTACCTAGCTAGTATCTAGTTTCCTGGGTCGAAGCAGTCAATTTTAAAAGGTATCACATCTGCCTATGTAACTAGACATAGTTTACTGGGTATACTGTAGGTTGAATTTGAATTTTGTATAAAACTCAAATTTTCAAAGTCTAAATATCTTTTAAATATGCTCTTTCTGCATCCTTTTTTTTTCATTTTCCCCCACACACAACTAAAATGCCAAGTTGTATAATTACAGTATTGAACATATGGCAGCCCTATTGAGAACTACTAATTGGGAAATAAATTTTTAATAAAATAAAAGTCATAACCATTTTTCTGATAGAGCAATAAGCTAAACGATATCACTAGCTGGGCCAAGGACTTATTTCTGAGTCTTGAGACTTTTCCCCTTCCACTCCTATTTCTGCATCACTTCTTATCCAGGTGCCTTGGAGGTAGCTCGATCTCCCACCTCTGTGGCACTAAGATGGTAGGTCAGTTTGCTGCCCTAACAAGTGATTGAAGACTCCATACCTTCACTGGGGTAAGCCACAATGGAGTCCCTCACCCACTGAGGGGCCACTTGGTGCGCCATAGTTGTATTATGGAATTCCTCAGGAAGCAGATGGAATGGACATATTCTCACATGCAAATTAAACGAGCTTTCTAAAAACTAAGCCTACTGAGTGGCGTCCTTGGGACCTGATTCTTTCCTACTGAGTGTCTTTTTGACAAGTCATTCAACCACATGGGCTTTCGAATTTCTTATTTTTAAAGTGAGGCCACTGCAATTACTAAAAAGGAACCTTGACTTCTATGACTCTGTGACTCTTTAGTTCTGTTTTCTAAAGGGTGCTACTTCTCTATTATCCCCCACATATCTCATTTCTCTTCAATCTGTGAAATGGCTGAAGTAGGAGCACTGAAAAGGAAAGCTAGTGTAGTGGAGAATGTCTGCAATCTCACTATTCAGGAGGCTGAGCCAGGCAACTTTGAGACCAGCCTTGGGAGGAGACCCTTGAAGGAGGAGGAGAAAAAGACAGGCAGAGAGAGAGAGAGAGACAGAGACAGAGAAAGAGAGAGAGAGAGAGTTGAAGACAGAGAGAAGAGAAATAATAGAGTTCAGTTCAACAAGAATTTGTTATGATTTTCATCAACTCAGTAACTATCATCAATGTATCATGTTTACTTTTACCAACGGCTTTAGGAAAAAAAAATTCTTTGTATAATATGTCCAGATTTTTTTTTGCACAGTCCTTCAGGGGAAAACTGGGATATAACTGAGATATTGTTATCATATCTAGAATGCACTTCCTACCATAGTATTATTCAATATTTTTTGGTCAGACGAAATACAATAAATATGCTTTGCAAAGCAGTTTTCATTTTATTCCTAGTGTATCTGATATTATTGAAGTATAAAGGCCACAAAGAGAATATCTAAGAGTCATCTTCCTCTTCCCTTCCTTTCCCATACTCAAGTAGTTCCTATTCTTGACACAGAAAATTTAAAACGAAGATATAAAATAGATCTTCTCACCAGTCCCAAAGTAAGATGTGGAAAAGGAAAGTCAGTGCTTTGTCCTTGAAGATAGCATTTCCCAAAAGTTGTCCCTGCCCCTACCCTTTTCCCCAGCCCCACAGGAGTAACAACACCTTGCATGTGCAGAGCAAGGAATTTTCACCAGAGGCTCTGGCATTCTGAAAGAAGCAATAACATGGAAGAACCAGGCCCAAACCCAGGACATGGAGAAGGGTGACCCATTTGAGCCAATGATAGGCAATGTGACCTTGAGCAAATTCTCTATGTTTAAGAAAAGAGGGGGGAATTGTGCTTGAAACCTTTGGGAGATTTGCACTTTCTAGTCTGGCAGGTAAGAAGCAGAACGTCACTGCTGCTTTCCAAACAAAGACCGTTACCAGAATAAGATCTGGACTGCTCACTGCTCACAGGCTAAGCTTTGGGAGATGACAAGAGCTCTCAGAAAGGAATTGGTCTTAGTCTAGGGTCAGCCTGGAAGAAGATGAAGGGACTGTTGTCTTCCAAGGTCCCTTATGGAGAATTCAAGGGTGCAGGAAAGAAAAAGGGACAGAGGGTGACGGGCAGGAATGCTATGTCTGAGGAGGGTCTTTATCGTGCAAGGTAATGTTTCTCCTTTTTTCTTCTCCTCTTCTTCATCCACCTTCTCTTTCTCCTCAACCTTCTTTTCTCTAGCTAGAAAATAAAAATTGACCTTGACTTCCTAGAGCTAGTTCCCATACTTTCATAAAGCAGACATTACTTTTCTCCAGGCTAAACCTCACAGCCATTTACATGCCCTCGCTTGTTGGCATATAGAACTAGAGGCCAAGCCGGGGCACTACAGCGGTCACCTGATGATGGGTTCCATGAGTCTGAAAAAAGATCATTTAGCAGTTAACATCTTAACTGTTTAAGTGGGTTTCCCTTTTCGAATGTTGGGCAGAAAGGAGGCAAGTAAAGGAGGAGGAAGTGAAAGTTTCTCTGCTAGCAACATCTCCCAAATAAGCAGCCACTGTTATAGTAAGGAGCGGAACAAACTGAAAACCTAACAGCTTCTTTTAGATCCTACAGAGAGATGGGCGTCACAGTTCAAATCTCTGCCTCCCAAACAGGGTGACCAGAAAAGAGAAAAGACAGAGAGACCAGCAGGTAAATAGAATTACGCTTTGCTTAATTCTCCAGTGTCAAAGCAGAGAAATCTAAGTTATAATTGATGAATGTTTGAATGCTCAGCATGGATAAACCTGATACACAAAAAACTCCAGAGAGATCTGTTTATGGAGGACCTAAGAATTTGGTGAGTTTTACCTCCAGGACCTAATCCTTCCCTTACCAAAGAGGAAAGAACCATTATAAAACATGCCAGAATATTGTCTTCCTTCTTTCCTTCCTTCCTTCCTTCCTTCCTTCCTTCCTTCCTTCCTTCCTTCCTTCCTTTTTCTTCCTTCCTTTCTTCCTTCCTTTCTTTCTTTCTTTTTCTTTCTTTCTTTTTCTTTCTTTCTTTCTTTCTTTCTCTTTCTTTCTTTCTTTCTTTCTTCTTTCTTTCTTTCTCTTTTTTCTTCTTTTCTTTGCAGCTGTGGCAGCTTATTCTCTGACTTCCCAATAAGACACTGAGGAGAAACCAAGTAGAACCTAATCTGATATGGTTTTATCAGGACACCAGCCCTTTTAGTCTCCCAAATGGAGGAAAGGAACTGCTCCAGTCCACAGCTTGTCCCTTTACAGGGAGGATTTTAAAAACTAAGAAGCATGTATGAAGTGGAAGCAGGCATTAAGCCTCCTATAACTCACTCTCAGTGACTCACTTTTGATTTTCATAATATCAATTAAGTATTAATATGACTTTGGTACAGTACTCATCTTTTGAAATGCACAAGAACATTCCAGCTACAATTCCAACATTCCAGTTCTAAATTCTGCTTCAGTTCCCACTCTTGGAGGCAGAAACTATCATTATTATCAATTTTGAGTGTGCCTTCCAAAATGTTTCTATACCTTCATACTTGTGTGAACATATGTTAATACATAGTAGGACTTAAAAGTAAGAGGTGCCTATTTTTTAAATTCACAATAGTATTAATTATCTTCCCACATCAGGGTATATTGATTGCCCTTGCCCACTATAATGGTAATTAGTCTTTTATGACATGAGTATATTTTATTCTCAAAATCATTCTTCCCATGCTGGCCATCTATGCTGTTTCTTTCCTATATATTTCATCCTGTTGTACTTGAACATCCTAGTGTGTATCCCTTTAGCCATACACATATGTTCTTTCAGTTAGTGATGAAATTTAATTTTAATATGCTGATGTCATTCTTCAATGTCACTGTATCCAGGCATCCTTCCCATCCGCCAAGGATAAGACGCAAACATCCTAACCAATACTTGATGTTATCAAAAACTGAAGACAATCTAAGGAGTAGAAATGTTATTCTCATCTTCATCTGTGCTCAGCCTCTTATTTACCAGCAGAGTTGCTGGACTCTGTGCCTCCTCACTCCTGGCCTAGGGGGATATGGTGATCCTTGCGGGTTCAGTGTTTGTTTGTTTTCAATGCCCTTTCCTATAGTTAAATATTTTCTCAGGAAAGAATCAGGTATGTCAATGCAAATTTAAATCAGTTAGTCACTGTTCTAATAGACGTTTGTATTTCAAGCCTCATCTCTAACTGCTGAATAAAACACTATGCCAGCAATTTAAAGAATCATATAAGAGAAGAATTATTTATTGGACTAGGAAGCTTTTCCATTTCCAGAAATCACAGTATTAAAGGCCCCGGTCATGTCCCACTAGGAATGGCTTGTGTGGAAAATTGTGCTATTCTGGTCAGAAAACACTTGTTTATGCTGATCACTACCCAGATCATCTTAGAATAAGAGGCTTCTTCAAGTAGCAAATGTGCTAACCTCCTTTCTGAAAGGCAATGTGGTATGGCTGTAGAGGGAAGATGAGATACTAGAATTTTGCAACAGAGCTCATTTATATTAACGGGAACACCATGTAGGCATGGCTGTATATTTATGGGTCAGCGTTGCCATCCTCTAAGCTCTTGAAAACAGTCTGACATTTCAGCCATTCAACAGAGACATTCTTGGAGATCTTTGAACCCGGGATTCAGTTTGCAGATATCGGACCACAGGTCATATCTCTCCAACATCTCTCATTCTTAATTTTCTTTTTTTTTTTAAATAATTTTATTTAAAGAGGAAAAAACAAAACAAAATAAAACAGAATAAAGGGTAGCAACCATACAGTATTCCAAGGAAAAAAGGAAAAGTACAACAATAATAAAACCTAAGAAATTATTACTTGACTAATTACATACTGACTTCTTGCAAATAATTGTTCAAATTACAAAGTTAAAACATGTAAAGTAGACATTCAAACAGTGAGACTGTTAACAGTTCTGCTCCACGATCTGGCAAAAACAACAATATGGTCATCCATCTTACCCACTCAAATATACATGCAATTATATCAATAGGGTAAAATTGAACACAACAAAACAGAGCAAAGCGGATCACAAGAAAGCATTGTAAGACATAAATTTCAAAGCTAGACAATTGGAGATATTCACTCTCTATCATATTGACTCTTGTTTTCTTCCAAATAGTTGTCCATATTGTCACATATAGGGAATTCATATGAAACAACCTAGTATGGAATTGATCTGAGCAGGACGAGGAGGGCATTACAGGTCTTCAAGACCAGACATTAGGGAAGCCATGAATGGCTGTCATAGTGTCTCGCATTCTCCTCAAAACAGCTGTCCATACCTTAATGTGTGTTGAACTTAAACAAGGCAAAGCAAGCTAAGATCACTTTGAACAAAAAGTGATAGTT
>PVJX010013218.1:0-47958 GCA_004027295.1 Dolichotis patagonum
GATAAAATATTCATCATAGATAATTTGGACCTGTACATTATATATCTTGATTCATATGTTTTTCCCATTCTTTTCTGCTCCTTTCAACCCCTCTTCTTATTTACAAAAGCTTTGTTTCCAGTTTTTCTTCTTGGTTCAAAGTTTGAAAGCACACTTGTGTGCATTTTTTCTATAGTTAAGAGAATGAAGAAAAAGAAAAGAAAAATGAAGAAAAAGAAAAAGATTTGTCTTTTTTGCTTGTTGTGTAACCAGTCATTAGGACTCAGTTGTTGGGCAGAATGTCTGTGTGCCTAATAATAACATGTAGGCAAAATTACCGTCCTATCCAGCAATGCTTCTGACAGGGATATAAGTCTATTAAAAAGTATGGAATTTACATTTTGAAGTGAAAACTATAATCATGTATTTGCAGCACTGTTCATAGTATTTATGATATGGCATCAATCCGAATCCATCAGTGATTAAATGGATAAAGAAAAGATGATATTTAATAAATAGTGGAATGGTACTCAGCCACACGAAAAACTACTAAGAAGGAAATATTTTCATTTGTGACAACACGGAACACTTGGAAGTCAAGTTAGATGAAATTGCGACATCCAGAAAGACAAATGTGAAATCTAAATGTATTAATTAATCTAATAGAATTTTTAAAATGGACTGATTTTTACCAGAAATTGGGGTGGCTAGTGTAGATGAGGAATTTGAAAAACATTAGTCAAACAATACATAGTTACAATTACATAGGAAGAATAACTTCATGAAATCTATATGAAGTGATGGTGAATATAGTTAATGATGATACATTGTAGTCTTGAAAAGTGCAGAATGAATGTTAAGTATTCTCATAACAAAAATGATTACTATATGAGATAATCCATTTTTCATTATGTAAGTATAGATATTCTATAGTGTACATATACTTCATGACATAACATTGTACATAACAAATCACACAACTATCTGAGAGTATCAATTAAATCTATTACATAAAATGCATAAAGAATCCAGCATAACTCCAAATGAGTTTATAATTGAGAGATGAACTATATGAAATGGTCCTTGTTTATTTTAGACATTTGTGCTGTTAGTTACTTTTCTCTTATTGCTCAGATAAAATCCCAATACCCAAAGTCAAAGGCAAAGATTTTTTAGCTCACAGTTTGCAGAGGTTTCCCCCATAACTGGCTGACTCCAAGTCAGAGTGGCACAGCAGAGAGGCATCAAAAAGGGAAAACAGTTTGTGGTAGGCAGAAAGTAGAAAAGCAGCAAGGATGACCATAGCTCTTTCTACCCCTTATATTTTATCCATGCCACTTATGGCAGATAGCACTCACACCTTTCATTCTAGTGTCCATGAGCCTAGCATTGCACTAAGAATCAATCAATCCCTCTGGCCATCTCTGAAAAAACCCCTCCTTTGCATGAGAGTTTGGAGGGGACATCTATACGCAGGCCATAACATATGTCTTCATAAAAATGTTAATAGTCTTATAAATAAAATTTCAGATATTGGTAGGGTACAAAATTGGAGGAAAGTGTTCTAATTCTATTCTGCCTTTATTGAATAGATGCCACTTCTTGTGGGTGAGACTTGCCATTTGTTTCATTTCTTATGTTTTTTGAGTCTATAATTTAAATAAATGCTGGTTATATCCATTTTTAAACAGATACTTTTGTAAATAGAGTGTAGCATTAACACTAGATTAGAGAATTCTTTTCAGCGATGATATGTATGCTAAAGGAAAAAACAAAGTAGAATTGTTATATTCTATATAATTTTTATTTATCATTTAATATTTATTCTTAAATAACTACAATTATCAAAACAAAATATAAATTATACATTTTATTGGTACTTAAATTGTTTACAAGTTCTTTCTGTACAATAAATATCATTATCTAGCTTATATAAAATATTCTTTATTTTCAGAATCACTTGTGAAGATTTTAGGCTATATGTGTTTTAAGTGATTGTTAAGTGATTCACAAAGAACATGTTTTGCAGACTACCTAAAGCCAAAATTATCTTCCAAAGTATCAATTTATATTGCATGTCTATTACCAATGAACTTCTTTTTGAAGTATTTTCAGGTCATCCTTCAAGATCAAATCACTGGGTCATGATGATTTTTCACATTTTTATAGTGCTACTTCTACTGTTTAAAGTTCTACCAATGGTTTATGTTATAATCTTGAAATTATAGTTTAAATCCTTCACATGCTGTACTGATAAGGTTTTAGTTTCTGATCATAAAAATTTAAACATTTACTTCATAACTTGTAAAAATTATGTGAACAAATAAAAAATATATTTTGAAATGTCCAACACTATTTCTTACATTTTTCCCCATAATAAGTAATAGATAAGTTTGGTACATATCACTTCAGACATCTAGATTTATGTATATTTTTATTAAAATTGTAAGTATACACATAGGCACAATAATATGTAAATATTATGTATATAACAAAGTTTCTATAAACTGCAGCATATCAAGATTCATGTGTCTTTACTAAAATTTCAAGTGTTGTTATGCATAGATTGATACCATTTCTAATCACATAATAATTCATAACATATAACCTTCAACAATTTATTATTATAACAGAACATATGTGCTATAAGATCATTCTTTTTATATTCTTGAAATCTTTGATCAGCCACTAATTATAACTGAACGGGATATAATTTTTCTCTGGCACTGAGTACTGACTAGGAAGACATTTACCAAATGTGCTATTAGAATTGTTCACTAAAACACATTAATGGTTTATCACCAAGAACTTTGACACAAAGAAGTTGTCCAGTAAGCAGTTTATCAGAATTAGCTATCAGATATGACTGAGAGATATGTTTCCATGTTACAAGAAGTAAGCACTAGGAAGTCATACACACCCCTGCCATCCAAAAAGTTCGCTTTATCTTATATCAGGAGAATACACTATTTTATTTCAAAAGCTTATTTATCTTTAAATGCAGTATATAGAACTATTAAAGCATGAAATTCACACAAACTTCTTTCTTTCAGAAAAAGGAATAAATCACTTTTCATAAAGCCTACCATCAAATGTTAACCCAAGTCACCTGTAGTTGGAATTTGCAAGGAAAATGTGGAGCACCACTTCCGGATCATCCTTCCACAATCAACAGTTGGTGATTGACTCTTACAAGCGCCTATATCTACAACTGTAGAGCAAGAGTTGGCCGGAGTGCCACTATAAGGAAAGTAAGTCTGAGTGTCTGAACCTGGGTCTTAGAGCAGGCCCTGGACTGCTTCACACTGCCAAGTTCTCAGAGTGGATGAGAGAAAGAAAGTCATGACAGATTGCTGGAAGTTGGAAAGAGACTTGGAGGAATCCCTCTGAGAGGCAGGGAGTGGTGAACACAGAGCAGGTTCCTGTGCTGTCAGAGGCCAGGTTAAGCCTGAGTTACACTAGAGTGGTACCAGCTTTTCACTGTAAGCAGATCGATACATCTAGCATCATTGTAAGCGCAGACTGTCACCTTAGACTTCCAGCAGTCATAGAGAGAGGTCTTTGCTTGAGCTCTGCTTCTTAACCCCAGGCTGAGGAAAAAAGCCATTCATCCAAAAAGATAGAAAACTGTCTTTCATTATACTTCATTTGATTACCTTATTTTTATTATGTTTTAAAAATTTTTTAATTCTTTGCTA
Organism: Dolichotis patagonum; assembly: GCA_004027295.1. Taxonomy (NCBI): domain Eukaryota; kingdom Metazoa; phylum Chordata; class Mammalia; order Rodentia; family Caviidae; genus Dolichotis; species Dolichotis patagonum. The sequence continues at coordinate 3,678 of PVJX010013218.1, forward strand.
TTTTTTCTGTACATTTTTCCTTACACTTTTATTCTATTATTTTAATTTTTTTTTCTTTTATGAGCATGTCTTTGTATGTGTGTTTCTCTTCCTTCTGCCTTTTTTCACCAAAAATATTCTATAGATGTTAAGGGAATTCTTACTTGTCCTTTTATATCCATTCTACTTTTATCCATTTCTCTTTGTCTGACTTTTTTCTTCTGTGTCTTACTCGTTCTCAGTTTTTGTTTTCATCCCTTTGCCCCTATTTCACTTGTCTTCCTTTAACTTTTTCTCTGATATTTATGTGAGCCACTGAATCATTTCTCATCTCCATTTCTCATTGTCAATTTTATGTTTAATTTTCCCTGTTAACCGTTTTGAAATATATAACATACCCTTCCAATAATTAGGAGCCACCGCATTTGCACCTTCCTATACCACATAGCAGATTACTATAAAAAAGAAAAAAGAAAAAAAGAGAGCTTTTAAAAAAAAATTTTGTTGTTCTTTTATCCCTATGTCATTGCCCAAGCCCTAATCCCCTGGACTTTAGATAACTGATTCCTGTTTTTCACCAGGAGAGAAAACAAAAGCATCACATTTAGTGTGTGTTAACTGCATATCAACACTTGGGTTATTAGGATACTTATGCTTTAATCTTGGATTTCTAGCCCTAGAACTCAGACTGAGTCAGACTCTGCAAGACTGCTTCCACCCTGGGGGAAAGAAGCCCTGAGTCGGAGCTGTGCCGGCAGGATCAGAGGATTTATTGGCATGTGAACAATCAAACTCGGTGGTGAAGACACTACTTGATAATCATATATGCAATGTTTAATTGGAGTATTTCCCATCAGACATTTTATTGTTTCAAGTGTTTGTTTCAACTATTTTCAAGTGTTTCTTGATTAGTAATGTGGGACTATGTTATGTTGTTGTATTTTTTTATGTGTGTGTGTTTATCAGGTTGTTATTGTGTATATTTGTTTTTTCATTGGCTCTGATTTCATACATGTCTAGGTTCACTCTCTTTTCTCAGTTCCTTATTTACTGTCTTCCCTTCAAACCCCAAAACAATATTATTAACATATTGTTTTATTCTTTTTGCAAACATAAACTCCTCTTTTTAAGTTTTTAAATTCTCCAAATTTAGCTCCCTCTTTGCTCCTCACTAGTACTGTTCTTTGAATGCACCCACCCTCAGCCTTTTGATCTTCCATATGTTACTGAACTTACTGTCCTCCCTATCAACAACTTCTGACAATGATGAAGTTTTCCTGAACCACAAAGTCAACCCACTTTCTCGCATGTCTCACCCTCATCCCCACAAATATTCTCTGAAAACTTTCAGTCCTAAAACTTCACTTAAATAAAAGAATTACAATAAAATCAGATCCCACATCAATATTTTCCTTTCATCTACTACCCTCACCGCTTCAAAGTTCTTCCTTAGTGTCCAATAATTCTCAACCAACCACATTCCATTTTCTCCAACCCACTTCACCTACCTCATTGCAGAACCACCACAAATAATTAACTGTCACAGCTGGCAAAAGATGATAGTTCAAGTGGGACGAGTAACTGCAAAGGTCGTCAAATAGAAGCATTCTAAGACTCAATCCATGCATGCTGTTATAACTAGAACTAATACTTCTGATAAAACACAGGAACAGAGTTAAAATTACTTGAAGTAAATAACAGAAACACTGGCTACACAAATCTGAAAATTATTTACGGAGAAGCAACATCCTACTAAATATCTCCATATAAGCCACAAGCTCTCCTCAGTTGTCTAGCTCCCAAATTGCAGAAAGCCTCTCCCCTCCAAAAAGGAGATAAAGTAAACACAGATACACATGGAAGACTGGGAAAGCAAGGACAGAATAATTCTAATTGCTCCCTTCACTCTTCTAAGAGCCAGGCGTCATGAAGGAGAAGAAACAAATACCAGGTAGCAAAAAAGTTATGAGTAGTTTAGAGAAAGGATGAAGAAAATAAATAAAGAAGTTCAAAGTGATCACAGCAGCTTTACTCAATATGCTTACAGTGAATTTCATAAAAATAGGCAATAACTGGATGAGCTAACCAAAACGTTTAAAAATTTGAATGTCAGATTCAATTAGGATATAAAATTCTCAAAGAGATGTCAGCCAGAAATACCTGAAATAAAAAAAAATCTTCATAGAATTCATACATTTCAGAAATGACCAAACTGAAGACATGGTGTCCAATACGAAAGACAATATAATGAATTATAAAGAAGGAGTCAAAAGAGATACATAAATAAACTTACAAACAAGTGAAGGCCATCCAGCAGCTACTGGATTCTACACTACAGAGTATACATTTCCTTCAAGGTAGATCACATTCTAGTCCAAGTAAATATACAATAGAAATCACCCCTACGTACTATCAGAGCACTGTGCAATGAAAATAGAAATCAATGACAGAAGAAATTCCAGAAAAGGTAAAAACTCTGACAAAATAATTAATATACTCATATAAATTAAAATAGGTCACAGAAGAAATCAAAGGAGAAAGTTAAAAATCTCTAGGAGTTAATGACAATGACTATGCAACTCGTTAAATCCTCTGAGACGTTATGAAAGAAGTTCCAGGGAGAAAATTAACCACAGTGAATTCTTATGTTAGGAAAACAGCGATCTCAAGTGGACAATCTTGTAAGAAATCTTAAGATACTTGAGAATCAACAACAAAACAGTCCAAAATTAAGGAGGGAATTTATGAAGATGAAAGCAGAAATAAATGAAATTTAGACTTAAAAATCAATAAATAAAGAGCTCATTTTTTGAAAGAATAAATGAAATACATATGTCCCTAGTCAGCTTTACCAATAGAAAGTGAGAAAAGATTCACATCAATGCATTTAGAAATCACATCAATGCATTTGAAATCACACAGACACAGGAAATCTGGCAGACAGTAACTGCTTCAACAAATTATATTTCAAAAACAGCACATTTGGAAGACATAGTCTCCCAAAACTAACTCAAGAAGAATAAATATGCTTACCAACCTAATAATAAGCAATGAAGTTGACACAAACATAATCTACCAAATAAAGAAAAAAAATAAAGCCAAGGATCTGATGTATTCCCTGTTGAATTATACAAAACCTTTAAAAATATCATATAACCAATACTCCTGAAATTCTTCAAAGAAACTGAAAGGAATGAAACACATTTATGGAAGCCAATACAACACTGATTCCCAAACTGGATAAAGACATAAATACAAAAGAAAACTATAGGCCAATCTCTTTAATGAACTTAGGTGCAAAATCTTCAATGAGATATTGGCAAATAGAATGCAGCACATTGCCCAAAAGATCATACATAATGATGCAGTAGGTTTAAGCCCAGAGATGTAAGGATGGTTCAATATATATAAGTCAGTAAGTTCAACACATTCCATAAAGAAAAGCTAGGGCAAAAAACCTATGATTCTATCAGTAGATGCAGAAAAGTCTTTTGACAAAACTCCAAATTCCTTCACAATAAAAACTCTGAAGAAAAAAAGTATACAATAAACATACTTGAACATGATTAAAGCCATCTGAGACAAACAAATAATCAATACCATAATATACAGAAAAGTAAAAGTATTATTCTTAAAATGACGAACAAGACAAGCATGTCCACTATCACTGCTTCTATTCAACATGGAACTTGGAACATTAGCCAGAGCAATTAATAAAGGGAAAGAAATAAAATAAATACACATAAGAAAGAACTCAAGTTATCATTATTTGCAGATGTCATAATTCTCTACATAGCAGACCGAAAGAACTTCATCAAAAATGCCTCATAGAATTAACAATGACATTCAGAAATATAGCAGGACACAAAATTAAGGTACAAAAATCATTAGTACTTGTGTATACAAATAATGATCAGGATCACCAAGAAATTATGAAAATGAAAACATTCATGGTTGCCGATAGGAAAATGAAATATCTAGGAAATAACCCAACCAAAGTGAAAGACATTTACCAAGAAAACTGTAGTACTCTGAAAAAGAAGACTGAAGAGGACATCAGAAAATGGAAAGCTGTCCCCTGCTCCTCAATAGGCAGAATCAATATTGTCAAAGTGTCCATAGTCCCAAAAGTGTTATATAGAAATACCTGATTTCAAGCTATTCTACAAAGCATTATTGTTTAAAAAGAGAGAGAGAAAAAAAACTGCATAGTACTGGAGCAAAAAGAGTCACATGGATCAGTTCAAGATAATTTAGGATGTAGAAAGTTCCCTTGACACATTCAGCTATTTGATCTTTGACAAAGGGGTCAAAGCATGTGTTTAAGGAAATTCAGCCTATTAAACAAGTGGTGCTGGAAATACAAGTTATCCATCTGGAGAAGACTGGAACACTTATCTCTCACCATATACTAAATTAAAATAAATATTGATCAAAGATCTAAAGTTAAAACAAAAAGATTAAATATATTGGAAGTTAAAAATAAGTAAAATGCTTATGGAGATATGTATATTAAAATATTTTCTAGGCAAAATCACAACTGCAAAAGAAAAATCCACAAGAGTGGATAAACAAAGTATGGCTCCTATACATAATGGAATACTACTCTGCTATAAAGAACTACATATTTGACATATTTGTAGGAATATGGATGTACCTCAAAAATATAATGTTGAGTGAAATGAACCAAACGCACAAGCTAAAATACCATCTGGTACCACTCACTTGAGTCAGACAAAGTACAAACAAAGAGAATAATGAAGAATGGATAGAAGGGGACAAGGAGATGAATATCTTGTAATAGGGAAGTGGTCCAAGGGCAAAACCATGAGGACTGAGGGAGAGAGAAATGAGAAAAAGTACAAAAAAGATATGCCATTTACAGGAACCTAGTAACCTCAATTAATGCAAATATTATATGCCACAACATGAGCTGAGATTAATTTTGTCATGGTTTATGTCAGTGGCGCCCAAGCCTCATGCCTTTTCAATATGCATTTGTGATTGGTTCGTTGTCTAGCGCTTGGATTGGGGGTATGAGTGCTACACCAGCCTAGGTGTGGAGCTAGGATGTGAAGTAATGGCAGGAAGAAGGTGTGTCTTTCTCTCTTGCTAGTTTCCGCCTTGCTGTTTGCAGCTGCCATAAACTGTGGTCCCACCATGCCCCCTGCCTTGGAGCTAACAGAGTACGGACTGAAACCCCCCAAAACTGTAAGAAATAAACCTTTCCTTTCCCTACTTTGGGCATCAGGTATTTTGTCTCAGAGACAAGTAAAAAGTAACTGAGACAGAATTATCAATAAGAGTGAAAAATGAATTAGGAAAATTGGAGAAGGAGGGAAGAAGTGGGAAAGCAAGGAAATGGGATTTTGAAAAAAAGAAACAAGTTTTTTGCATATACATGAAACCACTACTCAAGATGATTGCAAAGTATATGAACTCCAAATATGTATTAATAAAGTAAAGAAAATCCATTGTAGGCCTCTAAACTTGCCTGGAAGAAAGCACCCTGAGAAAATTGCTCAGGCACAGGATAATCCTTCTTTCACATGTTGTCATATGATAATGAAGAAGTAAAGATTACTCTGTGAGGAAACAAAGAGCTATGCAGAACAATAAACCGAAGCACTCCCCCAAAAAACAGATCACGTGTCCCAAGGGGAGATTCGTTTATATGGGTAAAAGAACATTCCTTCTCTAAGTTTCCTGAACCATTTGCCCCAGTAAATTTCTCTATTTCCTGGGCCTACAGACAGGTGAAGTGCCTCCCATCCTTCCCACATTTTTAATCAGTTATTACAGAAGATTTCCTGTTCATGTTTCACCATTTTGTGCTGTGTGCAAACTGCAGATAATTAGATTGTTTTGTTTCTTGTTTAAAAACAGTAGGCATTTTGTCAGAACCAATCAGTATACTACTGTGAGATTCTGGACATTAATCCACTATCAGGACTGGAAAGGACTTTGGAGTGTAGTGAGTATATTTTAGCTGAGGATAGAATGAAAATATGTAAACTGGGTATGGTGGCGCATGCCCATAATCCCAGCACTAGGTCGGCTGGGGCAGGAGGATTTTTGCAAGTTTGAGACCAGCCTGGGCTACAAAATGAACTCAAGGACAACCTGAACTGCATAGTGAGACTCTATATCAAAAAGACAAAAAGAAAAAAAAAAGAAAAAAAAAGAAAAGAAGAGAAGAGAAGAGAAGAAAAGAAAAGAAAAGAAAAGAGAAAAGAAAAGAAAAGAAAAGAAAAGAAAAGAAAAGGGATAAGACCATACTCATAAGCGGAATAAAACCAACTCACATGTGTAAATATCATACAGTCTCTCTAGTATAAGAGTTGGTAAGAGTATATAAGATTTTATGATGATCATAATTCCCCATTTCATTGTTTTGAAGCCTTTCAATGTTTTCATTCATCAATTGGATGGTTTTATTCTGTTTTGGTTGACTTTATTATGTGTGATGGTATGAACAGCTGTTTTGAAGTAAACAAAAAATTATTGCAGTCATTGCTGATTTAATATCATCTTGCTTTGAAGTCCTGCCATGCTTCTATTCTTCTATTACCATCAGTTCTATCATGATGTGTCTTATTGGGAATTTAATATATGTGATAGTATAAACAACATTTTTTATTGAAAATGAGATATTATAGTGGCCATTGATCATTCTCTGTTATTCGGTTCAGAATGTCCTGTAATTCTTTCATTCTTTTGAATGGTTTTATACTATTTTGTTATGTTTTATATTATTGCATTTGAAACTATGCTCAACTATAGCAGAGAAAGAAATATTTTGATAGCTACTGTTAATGTCCAGTTGTCTTATTGTAAAGTGCTGTGTTGCTTATGTCGTTCTGTTCTAATCTGCTTTGTTCTGCCCTCTTTTGTTTTATTTTCTTTAAAATAGAAAAATACATAAAAAAATATGCATTCATAGGTAAGAAAATCAGTAGGTCCTGACTGAGATCATACTGCTATGCCCAGTTTCTCATTGTTCACCTTAGAATAAAATTATCTTTCTCAAATTCCTTGGCACCATGCATTGTAGACTTGATTCAGCTACCTTAACATTTAATGCAAGAGACAAATGGCACTTCTGAGCAGCGACACTCACATGAGTCCACCAATGCCTTTATTTATTTATTTATTTATTTATTTATTTATTTATTTTTCCATGACACTGGAATCCTACTCTTTTGACATATACTCAAGAGAAAAGAGATAGACTTCCATGTTGGAAAAACAACTGAGTAACCACCATAACTGGGATGGAAGTTAGAGTTCATAAGACATAATTCTCCTTCCATGCCTAATTGGGGGAGTAGCAAAACAAATTTGTAAAATCTGACAAAATCTATCAATATACTAGCTATACTGAAATTTTGAGTTATTCTGTTCATTTAGAATTCTAGTAAAAAGACAGAAAGAAATCATTACATGAACAGATGACATTAAACTAAGGTTATTTAGAGAATCACTGGATGATGCATATGTATGATTTATTACTTATAAGGCCTTAAGCCAAAAATTAAATTCTTAAAGAGGGCTTTCTTTTTAAAAAATGTGTTATTTTGCATGTTTGTCAATGATCATTGACAGAATATGGTATACTTGTTTTATTTTTCTTCATTGAGATCCAAGCAGCATAAGAAGACACAATGACTTTTATTTTTCAACTATTTAAGGTACCTTATTAATCTGACTTATTAAATAATTAAATTTATTTGGCATTCTAAAGGAGGGTAATGCTGACTATCTAATTGTTGTTTTCTCTTGCTATTTAAAACTTTTCCGTCTTCTCTCTTTAAATCTCTACATTATGACGGCTCTAAAACTGTAATAAAATTAGCTATTGATTTTAACAACTGAAATAAAATGTTTTTAAAGGATATGAAGGGAAATAAGTTCCAGTAAATATAATATGGCCAATTACATAAATAGAACTGAATAGTTTGACACATTTTTGTTCTTGTTTTCTATCTAGTTTCTGGTTGGAGGTTACTGTCTAGCTCTTAGAGATGTGAACACTAACACAGAAGATTCCTTTTTATAGAAGCACAGCTGTAACAAATGGGGATAGAGATGCTATGAGAGCTTCTCTCCGTCTGCAGTAGAGCCATAATAGGAAATCTAGTAGCCCAAATGAACATTTTAGTTTATTTCTAGCAATTTCAGTCAGATTTTTTCTATTTATAGATGCATGCTTACCTCTTATCTGTTTTTCATTATTTCTTTTTATTATTAGCTATTTCTTTGAAAGGTAACATTTTGATCATATAGCACATTTTTTAGTTACATGTATATCAGGATTTGTGCATGAAAGTCTTATAAATAGATTGTTCTGTAACTTTTGGTAGTTGAAATTAGTACTGTGTGTGCTATTTTTTTGTGCTGAACTCAAAGTTCTTTTTCCTACTGGTTATCAAACTCACAACCATGCACACTTGCCAGGCAAGTGCTTGAGACACTGAGCTAAATCCCTCATCCTGAGGACACATTTTGAATCGCTTTTCTTTTATAATAAATTTTTGTGTTTAGTTGCCTACTTACGTGTATTTCTGTTATTGTTAGCCTTATTGCAAAGGTTGTCTTATGAGTACTCTAATTACAATACCAATAAGCTAATATACTAATATAGTAGTGTACTTACATATTTTTTCTGGCAGAATTGATTTATTTATTAAACCCCTCAATCATTTGGTATTGAATATAATTAGGTAATTATCTCATATTTTTCTTCTTGAACTAAAATAGTGTCTCATGTTCCTTTATGTGTGTTTTCTTTCTATAGATTCTTACAAGTGGTCAGCTGTGGCTTTGTGGTTTAGTGACTCTCAGTCACTAAAATCAGATCATCTTCCTTTCAATTATAGTCTGAAGTCACCAGTAGCCAAATACAGTATCCCTGTGTCTGTATCATTCACCTGGCTTCATCTCATCACATATGCATGTTGCCATCTCAACACTGTTATGAGAAAAGAAGTTTAAGACAGTAAAATATCTTAAGAGGAGGGATATCACACTCACGTAACATTTACTACAGTATTTTCTTGCACTGCATTTTTTTAATGTTAGCTTTTTAAAAAACTTTTAGTATAAATGATTTGTTAATTATAATTAAGAATTAGAATAGGTATATACACATAAGATGCAGATATATATATATATAGTGGTTTCATAATCTCCATAGTTTCAACTTTTCCCTGGGACATTTCCCTTTTGAATAAGGGGCACTACTATAAGCTTTAAAGTAAACAAAGTTAAAGAAAATACTTATTAAAATCACATACTAAGTAACATTGTAGTGAAAAATTCTTAGATGTTTATGGTTTAGGATTCATTTCTAAATGATTACCCTGAACCCCTCCTGTTTATCCAAACGAAAGTTTAAAATGACAAAGACCTAAAGTAAAAAGAAAGCATTGTATATCTATCTGACAAAGAAATAAGTTCAGAACGCTCAAGGGAAAACATCTGGTGGCATAATTATTTTTTCCAGTAATCAAAATGTCTTAACATCATAACTTTATTTTTAGTGAAGCTGCCAAGGTCAGTAAATCAGTAAATCCGTACATGTGTATTTTCCAATTTTTGAAAATATCTCCATCATTCAAAAATATTGATGAATCATTCTTTTCAAATAAAGGTAAAAATCAAATTATTCATAAAGAAAAATAAAAATATTTTAAAAGCCATGAATTAAGAACCCTGTGAAAAAATTCACCCTAAATGTGTGTTCACATATTTAAGAAACATAATTCATTACAGGCACTTATTGCAGTCTCAAAGATTCACACCTTTGAGAGGTTACTGAAAATGACTGTGAAAAACTATTCTAAGTCATGAAAATAAAATAATGACATCACTAATTTTATGACTTCTAAATGTGGTATTAAACTGTATTTAAAGTCATTATCTTGTCTTAAAATAGGGTGGATATACCATATTCTTTTTTTTCCTTTCCTGTGATTTTAACTTTGATGATTTGAATATTTAACCACGTTGTTATAAATCTATTTGAGAGAATAATGTATTTGTTTAGTGCTTGAATTAAATAATTTCACTTCAGTTAAGGTGAAATAATTGCAAAGTCATTCATATATTAGTTATTTTCAATTATATAACTATTTTCAAATAGTAAGAATGTTAAAATAGAAATGTGTATGTTGCTACAGTCTTATATTGGCATTTTATGTACATTACAGAAGTAATAAAATATAAAATAAATTTTACATTTTTTGGTTGTAGAAGGATGAATACAATAACTAAGTGGTTAGACCCAGACATTGTGACTCCTGCCCCAGTTTATTATCTTTGTGAGTATGAGTTTTGGGTGTATGGACTTTAATAGCCTAACGGACTTCAAACTAATATTTCACTGAAATATTGATACTTTCTCATCATATACTCATCACATGCTTTAAAAATAGCATAAGAAAAAATAGCATAAAGTAAATTTTAAATCTAAAATATTTAAATAAGTTTGGTAAATCCTACAGACTGATTTCTGTTCCTGTAGAAACAAGATGCTTATATTTGAACGATTTTCAGAAGTCCTCATGTAAAGAAATTTATGAGTCTCTCAAATACAACAACAGGAAGGAACCCTGCAAAGGAAGTACATGCTGAAAGGATAAGGAATTGATATTCCCTTTGGCACAGTTTGGGCAATCCTACCATCGTCATAAAAATGGGACCAATTCTGCCACTCCAAGACCTCACGATAAGATCTATTAGAGATTTTGTCGACCATACTATGCCTTCAACTCCGTTTACTTCAGATTAGGGACCTCAACTTCTGAGACACACAGAAAGTATAGCCTCTGAAAATTTCCCTCAGCTGTGACCAATCACTTTTTAGGTGCATGCACTTGGTCTGTATGGCAAAGAAGGTGAGATGTGGAAAGAAGAAACATTCTCTAGGTAACAGATTCAATTACTAAAACTTCTTTGTGTTCATTAAATAAGTAATAAACTTGTAAGAACACCTTTCCATATGTCAATATGTACAAACATTACGGTATTAGCCAAGTCCTATTAGAGTTAAATGCAGTGGAACCAAAGTAAAACTTCTTTACCACGTATGTTCATAGTTTAGTATAAAAAAAGAGAAAGAATGATTAAATAATTACCAAACGAAATATAGCATATAAACTTTTTTGAAATGTGCAAAGGTATAGGCCAGGGATTTAGCTCAGTGGCATAAATGCCTGCCTGGTAAGCACGAGGTCATGAGTTCAAATCCCTGGTACCCCCACCCCGCGCGCCGCCAAAAGAAGTGCAAAGGTAGATGTGAGAATTTGATTCTACTGGATTAAGATAATTCTGGGGTATAGAGGCTCCTGGTGGAATATCAGTCATTTTTTAAAACTAGATATTGTCTTAAACTGAGTTCAGAGTTCCTTTTATTATTATCTTTGTTACCTCTGGAGAATGAAAACGTGAACTGTAATTAATCACTAAATAATATTTTCTGAATATAACTTTAGACGAACATTTTAAATACAGGCTACCAATAATTTGTTATTAGATTGAATTATGAGCTCAGTACGAGGGACACGAGTGAAGGCAAATATGAGTTGGTCTCTGATACAAGGACCTTCCAAGTTAATAACGCTTCCAAAATGAATAATTTTTGAGAAAAAATTTGGGAATACATACAAAAAATCTTTACTATTTGATAAAACTTCTCATCATTGGTTTACAATTGCATATGTCCTTTCGGGAACTTTGACTCCACTATGATCAACTGAATACTAGAATTTTTGAGCAATGGGAGTCTTTCAGACTGATAATAAATCTCGCAAGAATCCGGCAAGTATCTTACCATCGCTTAGGTTCTCGCTTATGCCCAATATTTCGTTATGGAAGGGATATAATGAGATTATCGCGTCTTTAAAATGCTCTCTTAGAGAAAGAATACCTAGGTACTGTTTCTGAGAGAAAGACAATATGTAGGTGATGTATGTCTTGTTTCTTTTTTTCTGAGACACTAAATTTAATCCAGCTAAAATTCTTGTCATTAGCTACATGAAGTGTCAAAGTTCAGAAATGAAATTTGCTTCCGTTTTGGAACTTGTGAAATCTAGGTTGATTTCCCTATAGAGAGGTTGTTGCTCTCTGTAACGCTGTCTCCAAAATCATCTGGAGCTTTGAACTACGAAGATATTATCAAGACTAAATTACCTTTTAATTATATACAGACTACATTGAGAAATACAGACTACATTAAGTAAGACACATTAAGAAATACGATGTAATTTCTCGAAACTTACTCTACTACTTTTCACTTAAAAAGTTTTGTGTGTTTCTAATTTGTACTTCATTATTTAATGTTTTTAAAATATTTTTATTCAGAAAATGTATAGAAAAGATAATCAGGTTTTCTTTCTTGATAAAATGGAAAAATTAGTGTTGTTTTAAACAGTTTATTGGGGGTATAAAAGATGAAAGTGAATTTATTCATAGGACAAACTCTTATGCATGTAAATATTTTCCTAGGCACGTCATTAATGAACGTGTAAATATTAAAATGTCATTTTTAAATCTATGCACGGCTAGTGAGATTGTGTCATTGAAATATTGAAGTTTTTTTTTCCCTCCTTCCTTTCCTTTTCCCCCAATCTTTACTTCTTTTTTTTCCTTTTAAATAATTTCTTCACATTTCACAATATCTAGTGTACATTTTGGGCCTTATTTATTCTTTCAGTTTCTCATACCATGGCCATATTTTGTTCCATAAATTAAAATTTTAGAAGATGTCAAATTTTCAAAAACCTTTTTGAGTTTTAGGGATATAATTGCATATTCTTTTCCTGTCATTGACCATATTTTTCAGTCATCATAATCACATATTGATTAAATCACATTGATTAAATCACATATTGATTATTTAAAGATCAAATGAAGTTAAGCAGATTTAGCTCTTCCTGCATGTGTACACTTTGTTGTAAACTGTAATTAGCTTAATACTCACAGGTCAGTTCTGATTTTGCTTTTTGAGAAAGGAAAGTTTCCTGATGTGTGTTTATTCTTTCTCATGTAAGGAAGTCCCAAATGATAGATTGTAAGAAAGCTTTGCTCTAGTTTTAAAGGGTTTCACCCAGTGGATGAAATAACAACTTATGAAATGTGCTAACTGAAAGGATTGCTAGTGTGTTTAAATATCATGTCTGTTTTGGCAAACAGTTATGTAATTTACTATAGTAAATTCAAAGGTATTAATAATATAAATGAATTCTTCAATAAACTAGATTTTTGCACTTTTTTCTCTGTTATGCTCTACAAAAATGGTTTACATGCAACAAAATTAAGCAAGTCAAGAAAACTAAAACATACTTTATAAAGAAAACAATGAGCCATATTTTCCTCACTGAAACAATGCTTCTTTCAATATTAGTAGTAATGTGTACACTGCAAAATTATATATAATATAGTATAAATTATATATACATGTTTTTATTATTCCCTTTCTTTTTTCCACATCTTTGATTTTTTACTTAAATAACTGACCAATTATTGTTGGGACATATAATGAAAGTGGATATAGTTAGTCAGTGTGGAAGAATAGCAGTTCAAAAGATCCGGGGGAGTAAAGATCTTGTTTAAAAATTATACTGTTTGTAAAAATCTATGTGATATGATTCAAAGGATGGTGTTAGTTTGTTATAAAGGTAAAAATGAATATGTTGACAGGCTATACAAAGAAAGTTTAGATAGACTATGAAACATATATACTACATTTTTAAAGTGGGATTGAATTTTCACAGTCGAACAAAAGAATATAAAACACTAATTGCAATACTGGGAAAAGTAAGAAATTGAAGAGAGTATCTATGCAATACTCACTAATGTAACGTGGTTCACATTATTTCGCAGTGCACATGTAGTAGAGAATAAACATCTGGAGGCTGTCACAATGTCCTATAAATTGGCACCTATTTCAGAAGTACATGTGCTCTCCCCAGGCTTTTGATAGTTATGATGATTTTAAATTTAGAGGTCTATAACTAGAATTGAGAAGAAAAGCATGAAACAATTTCTTATATACCAAAAATTTCATAATTTTCACAGTATTTCTTTTCCATTTTTAAAATCAACTTGCCTTTACATATTTAAGATTGGCTTGAAATGTTTAGTAGAATGTAGGGATTGTATTAGTCACTGTCTAATCATTGGTGCTAAATATCTAACACCTACAATTTAAAGGATGTGAGATTATTTTGTCTCTCAGTTTCAGTGCGTTCAGTCCTTGATAAGCAAGATCCAGTAGACAAACCACACGATGGAAGGGCCAGAGTGAGGAAACCTGCTCCCATCTTGGAGGCTAGAAAACTGAAAAGAAGAGAGGTCTTGAGAAGAGAGAACCTCTTCAGTACCATGCTTTCCTTTGCCTCAACTTTACAGGCATCTCTTTTATGGCCAAGATTCACAGCTTTCCACTCTGCTTTTAGCTCCTGATTCTTAATATCAATCTGGTTAAGACCATCTAGCATTACCTATACCATAGCCTGAGTGTTGGGCTTTCTCGTAGTGTCTTTGACCAGGATAATTTATTGATTATCCTTCATTTCTGTCTCTTGAAAAGTTCTAGGACACTGACAAAATGTAGATAGCACATGTAACCTCAAATCCAACTGTCATTGAGGTCCTTGTTCCCAAATTAAACTTCCTAAAACCAGCTTTTACTTTCTGCCCTGTTATCAACATTCTCGTCTTCTGCGATCATGCCACCATCACTCTCCAGGCACTGTTCAAAGTGCGTGAAGACTTGTACACGCTGTCTCCACAGTTTTATAAAGCTTTCCCTCAAGCCATTTCCAAAGGCTTTGGAATCACATGATCATGCACAGTGAAAACTCTCTTGGTACCAATTTCTTTATTGGTTATTTTCAGATCACTGGGTTCTCATACCAGCAGCAACTTGGAGGAGAGGTTTATTTTGGTTCACACTTTTATTGGTTTTAGTCCACTAAATTAACAGAGTCCAAAAGTAAGACCACAGTTGTTCAATAGTGAGCAAGGTAGAGCACAGGCTTGGGGCAAGTTTGCATGCAGTATTTGTGGGGCAAAAGCTGTTAATGTGTTTGGAATGAGCAGTACACCTGGAGAGAGGGAAGAGCCATTGGAAGAGCAGAGGTAGCAAATGTGCCCATGAGGCTTCTTAAGGCATAGTTTACAGATTTCAGTTTCACTCTGAGCAAAACAGAAAGTTAAGTTTCTGATTTTTCTGGTACTAGATAATGAGCCAGGTCTTTGCACTGAGTTATAGCACCAGTTTTTTTGAATTATTTCCTTCATTTGATACAGGAACTCACTAAATTTCTACACAGTCTGGGTTGAGTTGAATTTGTAATCCTCCTCATCTCAGAATGTTAGTATTACAGGGGTGTGCCATTAGGCATTCTTCATATTTTTTAGTGCTCCCTTCTCCTTCTGTACCTTTATTATGGTGCTAAATTATTCATAAAGTCATTCACATTGTCTTAGACATATGATGAAGTTCAAAAAATTAACAAAAGGATTACTGTAGATAGTAAGATTGAATGAGAAAAAAATGGAATAAAAGAATTAAGATGGAAAAAGCATAAGTATTTTGGATTAAATTTAGATATTACAATTTGAATTCCAAAGCAAAAATGTTGCAGAGATGATAGGAAATCATTTGTCTTTTATTTGTAGGCTCAAATTTTAAAACATATTTGAATGCTCAGTCTTACACTATGCCTAAAGTAAGATTAATGTTGACTCCACTTTTGTCTTCTCATTCTTAGGCATTGTAGAATTTTTATTTGAGTCCAGTGCAATGAATTCACTGAGTTTATAGGATATAGTAAGTAAGAGCTCCACTATTCTCTATCAGTGCACCTAAGTTCAAATACTGATTTTCATAGTGTACTGTTTATGTAATCTTGGTGGTTGCTAACTATTCTGGGCTCTATTTTCTAATCATTAAAATGAAAGTAACCTGTCTCATATAGTTTTAGTGAAACTATAAAGAGTAAGTATCTATAAAGTGCTCAAAATAGTGTGATCATTAATAATAATAATAATAATAATAACACCAATGATGTAGAAGACCATAGTGCTTCTGGCATGTTTACCACAAAGAATTCAAATATTCCTTGAGGACTAGTCTCTAGCTTCATGTGATTTTAACTTGTTTTCACATTATAGGTTATTTAATATATGAGCTTCAATATATATATTCCATTTCTCCATCAGATTATATACTCGTGTATAGTAGGAACAGGAATATGTGTAGCAACTGTAGTCATTTATTTAGAAATATTTGTATATTATTTAATTTACTATACAAGGTATATATTATATATATATATATTTGTATTAGCATATTGAACAAAATATAGATTGACTTTATATTTGATTCCTATTCATGTGATTGCCTTATAGGTTTGAAGATTATTGCTATTTATTCATATGTTCTATCATATTTTTACTGCTGAATAACAGTTTGTGACCTTTATAGAGATGATCTTGAAACTGAAAATGGAAGCCAACCTGTAGTTTTAGACTTCAGTCTTTGAATTCCTAGATATGTAGTAATTTTTCTTCTTTTTAAACTAGTTGTACTTTCAGCCTATTGATTGCCCTTGGATTTGGTCACTAGATTTTTTAAGTAGGCATTTTATTGCTCTTCACCTTCAAATTCTTAATGCTGCATTTTCTGGGAAAATGCATCATTGTTTAGCATCATTGTTTCCTCACTGCAGCTCTTTGCACTGTAATTGCCTAATTCATTTGCAAACATTTCCCCAATAAAGCTAACAACCTGTTTTTTCACGGAGGTCTAGAATCTTTAGGAGCACAACTGCACTTAGAGATATCCATGATAGGCATCTTAGTATTTCTATGTTAATGATTTCATTCTCTATCTTGTCAATTTTTTTAAGATTTGCAAAATTGTGATTTTATACATTGTGAACACAGCAATGATACCACAAATACCTTAATTTTGCCACAGTTTGCCACTGTGAGCCAAAATAATTAATAACTCTTCTGTTCCAGTTATAATACGGAAGTCATAGAAACACAAGTTGATAAAAGAAGTTATGCCTACAAGAGAAGTAGTATGGCACTTAATTTTGTATAGCTACATCAAATAGCAGACTGGAAATTTTAAGTAACTCTTAGTTTCCTTAAAGTTCTTAGTAATGTGCCAGCTGACTCATTCTCAGTCTTTCTTAGCAAGACTTCAGAATTCAAAATGCGTCGCTACATATTTATCAACTGATCAACAGTCATGTATTAAAATACTATACGAACTTTCATTTACTGAAAGAAAAGAGATTCAATTTAAACTGTTTCTGTAAATGTTCCTGAAAAATAAAAGTAAAAGGAATAGTATATAGAATTTAAATAACATATCCATCATTTTAGACTTTTGCTTAAAACACCAAATTTCATTGCAAAATATTGGGCTATTTTTAGACATAATGGAATATTACACATTATTGCATAAATTTTTAAACAGCACAATATCTGCCACAGAGAATGTGTTTCTTAAACATTTGTGAAAGGCTGTGAATTCTATTCATTAATTTGTATTAGTTTTATATTTCACAGGCTCCACTTGCACCCCATTTGTGTTTTTATTGCATAGGTACCACAACGAAAGAACGAACTCTACTGAGTGTAAGTAGTGCATTTTTCTTGTTTCACATAATATTTCATCATTTTAGTCTGTATACTTTTTCTATTTTATTTAATAAATATTTAGCACCTACTTTGATTTGTACATATTTCTTGATGTCTTTGCCCTACAATAGTTCATGATCTTGTGATGCATAATGACATGGGCTAGAAGAGTTATCATACATCCATTACACAGGACAATGTCAACATGTGAGGTGCATAAATAATAAAATTTGGGAGGAAAAGTATAAAAAGATTTCTTGAAATGAGTGAGAAAATGTTTAACATCTCAAAGACAATGAAGACTGGAATAGTTAAAAGGAGGGACTAAAACCGTAGGGCACTGGAATCAGCTGGCACCAGCTAATGAGAGCCTATTTGAACTCATCACTTTTCAATTCTGGCATCAGTGACATCGTGGAAACAGTCTGAAATAGACGGAGGTGAAAACTTACTTCATGTTTTGATATACTTAATCCTCCTTACATGGCAGTAACATGGAGGAAGAGGACTTGAGAACAACATAGACAGAGAAAAGTGCAAGTACGAAGATCATAGTCACTTCCTATCACATTCAGGCTAACATTCTAAAGAGTTGAGGAATGGTGCTTGACATGGACTCTGTTGATGCTGCTGAGATAAGTAGAATCTATCACACAGCACTGACAAACCACTCGCAGGTGCTCTGTATATTATAGAAAATGTATTTGAAGTATTAGAGGAAAAATTCATAATCTTCCTTGTAAAAAAGTTTAACTTATTCATATCTGCTGGATTTCTTTTCATTTGCTTACACAATCCTACATATCATGTCTAACAGGTCCATGGATTCAATCAACTGAGAATCGAAAATAATTTTTAAAAACTGTTTCTTTACATGTAAAAATTTCCACCACATAATCATTATGCAGCCTAACAATTATGTACATAACATTTCCATTGTATTAGCTTTATAAATGATATGGCTGTGCTTTAAATTGTAGGAGTGGGTTACATATTTTAAATGGCAATACTATGCTATATTGTATAAAGAAGTTGAACATTTACAGTTTTTGGTATCAGCCTGGTTACACAACTCTAGGCTTCATGGAGTCTGAAAGATAGCTACACATAGGATTGAAGTTGTTTTACAACCTGTGGACAGGAAAGGTGGTTCCTTTTCGTGCCTTTTGTGATATATAGCTGACTCTTGTACATTTCTTTATTATTCATTATGAAAGTTTCCTACTGGCATTTGTTACATTTTGGAATATAAAAATACACAGTTTCAGAATATAACAATTTATCATAGTTCTTCTTTTGTCTTTACATATGAGAAGATTGTAGTTTCAGATATCACCCTTCTGTTCTCTGCTTCCAGGAACAATCAATTGTGGGACACAGTGATGAGATTATTCAATTTTCTTATTATGATGGCAAACAGAACTTCCCGCACAGAGGTAGGACTGCCTGGAAGATTTTTTCATTCTATCTATTGCAGTCATTCCCACGTAGTCTGAGGCTACTTACTATACAAATGGAATGTAACAGGTCAAGATTATAATTTGGGCATAAAGTCTTTTTACAGTAATCAGCCCAAGAAGAGATCATGTTTAGTCACTAGCATTGTTGAAATCAGTTATCCTTTGAGTTCTTTTTTGAATATGTTTACAAATATCATGAGTTGGATTAACTTTTTATTCCTGGAAAAAAGTAACTTCTGAATTTTCTTAAGAATTGTCTTCTTATAGTTAACTCTCTGTTTCAACTTTCCTGTTCTTTTATCCAATACTGTGACAATTTTATTTCTCTCATCTCTCACTGGAATCATGTGTCTAAACTCCTACTTCCATGTGTTAAACTTATTGATAGCCTGAAATTGCCTTAATATATAATTTAAATTCAGACTAAAAGTTTGTGTGCATAGTGAACTATAACCTAACTTGCTGAGTAAGCAGAAGGTAATCTACTCTTACAGAACCAAGTCTCAGTCAGTCACATAGGAGGGGTAGATAGAGGGGCATAGACAGAGATAGGACAAGACCAGGATTGGTGATGGCTATGAAAATGACCATATACCGATTGTGCACAATATACTTGATGAAGCCAGCTCTTGTGGAATTACTACATGTATTCATTGTGTGCTCCTAGCTCCCATGATCATTATCCAGAAAAAATGCTTAAGATCCTCACTAGCCTGGATTACACAAATCAGGGAAAATTTGTTTTGAGAAACCAGATTATCCCTATAAGTACGTGGTCCTCTGACCTTTGGGAAACTTCAGCCCAGTTCTTCCTATCTTGTAGTACTGCTACATAGTATCTTCTCCCTGCACTCACAAGTAATAAACTTTTTTTTTTTTAGCATCACTTTCATTTCTGGATTCCTTATTCTCTGTCAGACCTGATTTTTGAATTGCTACAACTTTCCCCTCATTTCTTTATTCTTTGTTGGAGTGAAGGCACCAACCCAAAAATGGAAGGTTATGGGAGACCCCTAGCTCCCCGTACCCACACCAGAGGCAACAACGTCAACCAAATATCAGTCGGCTGCAGCTGGCCACCTATTCAAACTCATTAGAAATAAGGCAACAACCAGAGTATATAAGATCAGCAACTTTTGTACTTCATTTTCATTTTCTGTACCTTGGTTCCCTTTTTCTGTCTCCTAAGTGTTACCTGGTTGTACGATAGCTCTGGAGTCACTCCGGTTTGATAGAGTACTTGATATAAAAATTGGACATTGCGCAATAAAATTAGTTTGAATGAAATATATCTGAAGTTTTGTTTTTACTATTAAAACTTATGTGGGGCTGGGGATTTAGCTCAGCGGCATAAGCACCTACCTTGCAAGCAGGCAGTCGTGAGTTCGATTCCTGGTACCGATAAAAACAAAAAAACAAAAAAACAAGAAAACTTATGAACTTTCCCAATCATTCCCCTTAATATTGCAAAGTAAGATTTTAAGGAACAAGGTACTAAGCTTTATGGAACACACACACACACACAGACACACACACGCACACATGCACACACACAAACGTAAACAAGAGAGCTCCTTATCTCCAAAATAACTCTTGAAAGCATTTAATCTGTTATTTGTTCCCTGATATTCACACACTGGTACAGCTTTAATTACATATATATATATATATATATATATATATATAACTATATATATATAACTATATAACTTTCTTTTGTCTGGATTTTTCCTTTCATTCATCAAAGAAAGGGCTTCTACAAAGAAAAGGCTACTAAGAAAGAGCTTAGTAATGAAAAATCTTTAATACTGTTAAATTCTTACAATAATGAAAACATATTTATAAATGAGATGGAGCAATATAACTGGCGAGAATAAAATAATTGATTGGTAGGTAAGTAAAGAGAATATAATATTTCCAGAAGTATATAGTTAGTAGTATAAATAGTAGTATAAATTATTAGTATTAGTATAAGTGATTCAGAGAAATCAAACATAAAACATGCCTGTTAAACTTGGTATTATGAGTTTGAACTCATTAAGTTTGCAAATGTAAGTTGTGTGCTAGTTACATTTTACCATTAAAATTTTGTTCTATTATATTTTTCATAGCTGTTAATATACTTTCATGTTTTCAATTTTCTATGCTTTGTATTTGTTTTACATATAAATGTACCAAACAATGTTTTAACTGCAGCGTTCATAAATATTGTTTCATCTTTTCTTCTTAATATCAGTGCGATAATATGGATTTTACGCATTGCCCCAAGGTCAGGATAACAAAGGTTAAGCCCCATCTTATGGTACAGTACATCGGGAGGTACTGAAATTTTTCAGAGGTGTACCAGATGGGAGAATGTGATTGGTGTCACATTAGAGTACCAGTCTCTTCCTCGTCCCTTTTCTTATTTCTTCACCTGAAGTGCATGACTCCTTGTATTGCATGTTCTTCTCTCAAATATAGTGCCTCTCTGAAAAAGTAATGGGGTCGGTCAACCATGAAATGAAACCTGGTAGGCCAAAATAAATTTTCCTCTTTTAAATTGATTACTTACGATGCTTTGCTACAGTAAGAGAAGTAAAAAATAAACAGAATAACTTAGCCACAGTTCAAACGGTGAGTAGACTTCCCTGTCCCACTGGCGTAAGGTTTAACCATGTTATATTCTCTACTCAACAGGATTTAGTTAAAACCAAACCTTAAGAGGCAGCACACTCTTCTCACTGTTCTTGCAGTCTGTTTTCAGAGATGAAAGTATGAGCAGGGCTGTGCACAGCCTGAAGCAGAGTCAGGGTAGACATCCAAAATACATCAGAGAAATAAATGTTTATTATCATAAGCCTTTGATATTTGGAGAGTATTTGGTGTAATACACTCTCCAATATATTATCAGGTATGTGGCAAATATTTATTGATGTACTCATGATATAGTAAGAGCAGTAAAAACTAAAAGAAATTAGTTATAAAGAAACTAAAGAAATTTATAATTTAACTTTCTAATTAGAGCTAGGCAATTATGTATATTAATTTACTATTTTGGGTGGACAAAATTATTGTATAATTAATAACACAACAAAAATATTTTGCTGTGTACTTATGTAAGGCAGAAATTTGACACAACTTACTTGGGTAATATCAAGCAATGAAAAAGTTACATTCTTTTGGGAAGCACTTGGAGAAGTTTGCCCATAACTACATTGCCCATTTGTGGACTTTTTTCACCATTTTCAAAGCCAGAAACATCCCTTACAGCATATCTCTGACCTTTTCATGGTCCTCTTTTCTTTCATATTTAAACATATCTGTGGTGATGTTGGTTTCCATCCAGGATATTCTCTCCATTTTTAGGTCAGATAATTAACGACATTAATTCTATCTGCAACTGTAATTCTTTTTATATGTACTTGCATGAAGTATTGTCTTAATAATGTAAGACTACCTGATAGTGCTGAACATTACTTGGTAAAAAAAAAAATTTGTTCTTTCTATCTTTTTATTTCTTTCTTTTATTTTTCTGAAACTGGAATTGAACTCAGGCCCTCATGGTTACCAGGCAGGAGCCATGCTACTGAGCTACACCCTGACCCCACAAACTGTTCTTATAATAGTGAATTAAAAATATGAAAATAAGAGCATTCTGGAGTGCAGTGCATCCTAAATCTATGATACATATCCATAAAGGTAAAGAGGACAACACAAGTAATAAACATGAGGACAGGGGCAGAGATTGGATTTAGGAAGTCACTTAACCCCAATCCTGTGCACCATATGTGGACCCATGAGAAGCTGGAAGAAGGATGGGAGAATGTGCTCCTGGGACATTCAGGGAGAGAGTTCTGACATTTGTCATCCTCAGTCTTTAGTTCTTCAGAGTTGTGAGATGTTATTTTTCTGCTCTTAAATCCAACAACTTTGTGGTAATTTGTTAGAATGCAGACACAGGCAAGTAACAACCATATAAACTATTCACAGGCTCTAGAAATCTAGACATGGACGTCTCCAAATATCATCATTTTGACTATCACATTTATATAATCTGTGACTAAGTGACATAGTCTTTGAAACTAGTTTAATGTTAGAAAACCATACATAATAAAATAATTGATAATAATAAAAGCTGATTGGTGCAATCCAGAGAACTATGGTAAAGTAATACTTCTTTACTTTATTTCTGTTAATGATAAGTTATATTAACAAGACTATTTAAATACTATCTACTTATTTTTGGACTAATTTTTATTGCGCTTGTCTGTGATTCAAATTCAAGTATTTGAATAGTCTCCTTAAGCTGTAAATCTCAAAATAAAGAAGAGTGGCATAAGTCTCCCTGAAATGTTGTAACTGTCCAGTCAGTAACCAAAAAAGGTACTGATCCTTTCCCCAAAGTTTCAACAATTTCAACATTGCCCAAAACTCTATGTTCAAAGGCCCTCTTGTGCTTGAAGAAAACTGAGCTTTAAACCCTTGTAATAATCAAAAGCAAGTAATATGAACCTAAAACACAGTTACACAAGGTAAACAGTACTATTCCAAATAAGAGAACAGAATCGGAAAGAATCAGACCTAAACAAGTTTGAAATCAAACAAGTCTGAAACAATCTTGTTGTATAACCTACAATCATCTAGGGTATATTGTTGTGAGATGTGAATTTAGAAGAGACTGCATGCCCCACTCTATGCCCTGGTTTGTTGAAGCCCTTACTTCTCTCATTTCATTACTACCTACAGCTTTTCTTAGCAGACACTCCATGTTTTTGGTATCTCCAACTTGCTTGGTTCTATATCTTATCTCTGATTTTATTCTCACAATTACACACACTGTTCTTTCAAGAAGTACGAGCGGGAACTCTGATCATGCCACATTTTTTGGTCAGACCTTGCAAACTTTTTTTGAATGTGGGTGGAAGCTTTCATGATCCTATAGCTTTTGAATTCTGCATGCCTGATGAACTAGCATTATGTAAGTAATGCTAAAGTCTGTCCCAACTTCAGGTAGTAGCCAGCTGGTTTTCCAGAGCTGCAGAGAACACTAATAATTTCTTAGTCAACTGTTTTCAAATAGGAAACACATGTATTCTCTTCTAAAATGAAAGCTGCATCCTTGAGCAACAGATAATGTCTTGTTGGTTCATGAGATGACATTAGGACATTTATTTTATTATCCTAGTTCAAATAATTAGTTTATTTTTAATGATGTTAATCTCTTCAGAAACCATACTTTCTATGGTCTCAATTTTATGCAAAAGTCATTTTGGTCAAAAATGTAGTTTTCTCAAATGTCTTCCCTCCAATATTTACTTCTTACAGTGACTGTGAATAAAAGCAGACAGTAGCAACCATGTATGAATTATGACCCCTTTTGAATCCCCCCCATTTTACTTGGTTCTTACCTCTCTAACTCAGCCTCTTATAATCTCTGGATGTAGACAAGATGCACATAAATGTTTTATGAAAGTGTAACATGCATAACATCTGGTCTAGTTTCCAAAAAAATTCTCGTTCCCATCTGAAACCTTATGAGTACTATTTGCATAATTTCTAAATTTTTATTAGTACATATTTGTACTACCTACTTAATACATTAATTGTGGAGAGTTTGTACATACACATAATACATTACTTTCTCATCCCACATTTTTACTTTCTACATTTGTATCAAAATCCTGATCCTATGAACTCCAAATAGAATGGTTCATTATCTGTTTTACTCCTCTAGGTTTACTGCAGCACATTTCTCCAAAGTTTCCTAACTTCTTTTTCAAACTATTTGCAAAGATTTCTGGTCAGGCTTAGTCACAGCAACAACCTCATTTCTCCAGTAATAATTTTTGTATCATACAAGTTTCCCATTGCTGAGACAAAATGCCTTACACCCTCAATTTAAAGAACAAGAGGTTTAAGTGAGCCATGATTAGAGTATAGAAGAAATATCAGCACAAGGCAGAGGGTTTCATACTAAAGCTCACAATGGAAAAATTAGTGCCTTTCCAAAATCTTTCTCAAAAAAAAAAATTAAGAGAGAGTTTGGGGAAATACCATAGTGCAAAGGTCCAGGGTTCAAACCTCAATGATAAAGGGCAAATATTTTTATTATTCAGTCATAGAATTTTCAGGCTATGGTCAGCTTATTCTTAAGCAGAACTTCATGGTACAAAGGCATGGTGGATTAAAACAGCTCACTTCTCAGCAGCAAGAGGCAGAGCCAAGAGAAAGACCTCAGGGGAGGAAGAAGGGAGGAACCAATTGTAGTCCCCAAAGGAACTCACCTATGACATCCAAACACATCCAAAAGTGTGCTTCACTGATCTAGGCATCTCTCAGGACAATTGAATTGGCAAACTTACCCATCACATAGATGTATTATTCTAAAAATGCCATTGACTTTTTAAAACAATGATGTAGACTTCAGGGGCTAATTTCACCTTACCACTGTCATCTTGCTTCAATTCATTTTCAAGGGTAAAAGATGGAATGATTTGCCTGTGTTCAGAAAACTATATGCATATCCATTTTTTTTTCACATAGATCACTTATAGAATTGGACATTGTCAGTAAACAAAACTGACATATAAATATTTTTGTAAGTAGACATGTCATTTGACACTGGTCACTAATAAACAATACTAATGGGTTTGCATACTGATAGAGTATGATCATGAAATTAGGGCAAAAATCTTATTACAAAATGGCTACAGAAAAAATAACTCCTTCACACTATGTTTTATTACAGTCAGTAATTTAGGTAATATTTGTATTAATTTATTGCAATTGTATTATTTTTAAATTACATAACAAAGGAGAAGTCTTTTAATTATAAAACATTTCAATGTAAAGCAATGCAGTAGCTTTTTGTTACTTTAATGTAAATACATAACCTATATAGTTGCTATCTGTCCGGGAATATATAGATATACACTCTGAGCAGTTTAAGTGAAGTTTCACTTTTTTATTATGGTTCACTCATACTATAACAAGTAAGTAACAAAGCTACAATGATAAAAATGAAGAACAAAGGCTTCTTTGACTTAATATACCACATAACCAGAAAACATGTTTTCAGCATTTTATCACAATTACAAGCAGTGTTGATTTGGCCAAGGAGAAGTTCTGAGTATTTGTGCTAATAAGCACAACTTCTTTTTGTAAAACAACATCTTGCCTTTCTTTCCAACTTTTTTCATTACAGAATACAGAATAAGATGAAAATATTGTGGACTAAGAGAATTTTTGAACTCTTTCCCTCATTATGACAATGTACACAACAGTGTACACTGTATACATTCTTATTCTTCCTATCTCTTTTCTTGATTTTCTTTGGATGGAGAAATTAAATAAGATTTTTAAAAATTTCAAAAACTGTATTTTTAAAAGGGAAGTGGACAGAGCTGGAAGAAGGGAAGTAGAAAAATGAGGAAGTGGAAGGAGAAGAAAAAGTTTTAATATGTATTATCTCCATAAATCAATGAATGTTGTACTGCAAATTTGTGCTAATGAAAATTAACAAACACACACACAAACTCTTTCCTTAGCTATTACTTTGCTACTGATTGAACAAAGAGATGGAGGTAAAATATCTAGAAAAGGCTTTTGAAGTGAATTTTCTCACCTGCAAAAGATATTCTCAGTGCTCTGTGCATCTTAAAACGAATGATGAGCATTGAAACAATCATCTTGGGTCCCTGACTAAGACATATGGAAGGCACGTAAATGTTGCAACTGTTTATGAAGTCACAAGATGAGTCCTGGAATAGTTTCTTCTATAATTCTTTTAAAAGTAGTCAATAATTTATTTAAAGGACCAAAGTCTTTATCACTTTATTGTTTTATGTTGTTGAGTTCAATTCTCGCTTTATATATTTTTTCTCTTCTATATCTGAGAATTTTTTTTGTTTTTACACACTCATTATTCAAATCGCCTTTCCACTCAAATCAATAAAATTAAATAGCATGCTTCTGTTCTGCTCAAATTTGTATACTTTCAGATATTTCATAAGCATTTCTGCTAAAGTTTTATACAAAATCAGAGTCATAGCTGGTTTTTATAAAGAAAAGAGTGAGACTTAAATCTCAATACACAGTTGAAACAATAATGATCAGTTACTGAAAATTCTCTGCTCCCCAAAAGATACAAAGTCTCAGTTGTTCTTTGCCCACAGCTCTCCAAAGGATTTTTGATCCTTTTAGATATAGAATTTGTTAGTACTTTAAAGTCTTAAGCTTAAGATCTATAAAGATTTTTGAGTATGATATGTGATAGTTTTACCTAAGCAAGAAAATTCATGCCACATCTATAGCAACAATTCAACCTCCAGGCATTTTAGGGATACTAAAACTACAGTAATAAAAATATGAGATATCTCAAAAACCTAGCTAAAGGTAAAAAAATGATAAAAACTCAGAAATTCAATACTTCATGAATTTGCATTGAGGTACATTTTTTCCTTTTCTGTTCTCAAAACTTCTATTCATACTTGCTCCCGCACAGTCTTGCCTAACTCCAGTATAAATCTAATCTATGTGTATAATAAACATGTTTTTGATAGTCTTTCATCCTAATGAAGTTGAATTTTTTTCCTGTGTATGACTGCATGGTTTTTATGCTTCTTTTTTGGAAGTTATCTGTCATGTGTTGAATTGTGTCTCTCTCTTTCCCCAAATTCAGTGGTGAAGTCATGACTCCAGATAGCACTGTATGTGCAGACAGAGATATTTTAGGTAAGTAAAGTTTATTAAAGTCTTAAGATAGGAGTTTTAATCTAATAGGATATATAATCTTGTTAAGTCTAAGCAGAAGATGAGAAGAGAGAAAGAAAAAATTTTATAGATTGATTTTAAGAAGGCATTGCAAACCAGGAATGCTATCCTACCAGTGTTTGACCATGATACTACTTTGATTTTGGAATTTAGTCTCCAGAACAATAATGAAATACATTCCTATTATCTAAGCCAACCAGCCTGAGGTACACAGAGATTGCTCATTGTTGTGGATATCTTGTGAAAAAAGAATCATTAGAGAATTTCATCATTATACTTACACAATCTAAGACAGTTATGACATCATTAGGTAATCCTATGGGTTCACCAAAAGAAGTGTAGACTATTGATCACTACAATGTATGGTGCAAACTGAACTTTGTTATAGCAGCTTGAAAAAGTTAAAGAGCTGTGTTATTTTAACTTACATTGCTGTTGTCTGCATAGCTTTATTCTCTATTAGACTTTAAGTTTTAAGGCTTTTATCTTATCTTCCCTGTAATCCTTACCATTCAGTTCATTTCAGTATTACCTGCTCAGTTATATATCCACAAATGATTGAAAGAAATCCTCAATTGAATTTGCATCTAGAGAGGAGCAGAATATCATACCATACGGAGCCAAAAGTCACTATAAAGTTTATAAACTCCAGCTCTCAAATAATGACTGCAGCTCACATTGTCTAGACAGTAAATAACTTGGTTATGGCTGGAAGTGGTAGAGATACAGCCGGGCTGACATGAGTAATAGACTATTCCGTGTGTGTGTGTGTGTGTGTGTGTGTGCGTGTGAAAGAGAGAGAGAGAGAGATGTGCATGTGCTTGTGGGTGATAAAAGAATAATGGCTTCAGTTCTGACACAATCATCCACACATGGAATATATTGTAATCATTTTTACTCCCAACATTTCATTCTTCCTTCCTCCCCTAACTGTTTACATCCCTTTCTTCTTTTCCAATAATCTGAATCCCACTTTCTTTTCATCTCTTTCTAAAAGAATTTTCTAGTTTTTAAATTGTTTTTAGATTACAAATATGAGTGAAATGGGTGATATTTGACTAAGTCGGTTTTATTTCACTTAAAATGTTGATCCCCAGTTCTATAATTTGTTCTGCAAATGTCATGATTTAGGGTATTTTGGGTGACTAATATTCCATTGTGTATATGTATGACTTTTTGTCCATTCATCTATTGAAGACCATGTAGACTGTTTAGCTTAACTACTCTGAAGTGTGCTGCAATAAATATAGGCATATAGATATCACTATAATATGCTGACTTCAGTTCTTCCAAGATATGCTGGGGTGAGTATAGCTGGGTCAGTGGTAGTGCTCTTTTTAGTTTTGGAGGAACCAACATACTTATTCGTAAAGTGGCCATACCAATTTACATTTCCATCAGCAGTATAGAGCATTCCTTTTTCACTGCCTACTTGCTAATAGTTATTACTTTATTTTTTATTTTTATTTTTGTATTTTCAAGGGTAGCCATTCTGTCTGGGGGGGAGATGGAATCTCAAACTAGTTTTAACTTACATTTCTCTGCTAGCTAAAAATGCTGAACATTTTTTCATACAGTCATTTGTCTATTTGTAATTCATCTGTTGTGAAGTTAAATACTCTTTATTTTTTTATCTTCTTAAGCCTATTGCAATAATATTTTAAAATGAATATTGAGAGAACACACCTTACCCCAATTCCAATTCAATATTTCCAGATTAAAATATCCACACTCTGCATTTGAAAATTCTTTAGGCAAAACTGGTGTATAATGGCTCAGCAACTTTTTTTTGAGAGTTATCTCTTTTCTTTCTCACATGATTGCTAGTTTTTGTAAATATAACAGTTTCCTTCCTGGCTCTTATAGAAAAATGTAATATGTGCAAGGGGGGTATATCCTGATAAAGCTGTTATTGTAATGGTGGTGAAATTTTTCAGTAAGCCCAAAAATAGAAGTAGGAGTTTAGTATTTCAACCACCAAAGAATTTTATCTATGTGCAAAGTATAACTTACTTCTAATAATTTTGTACTTTACAGTATTTTAAGGAATAAGTTTTAGATTTAAATCTAGGTATAGATTTTTTAGATTGTATCACAAGGGTGATACAATAAAAACTATTCATGGAAAAGAGTTTAATCACATGAGTACAGTGAGTTATCTGTGTTAAAGTGGCATGGGATAATGAAATAATAATGGAAACTGTAGCATATCTTGATTAGAAATATTAAAAAGGATAGTTTTATTTTAATAAATAGAATCAAATTGAAAGATAACTGTAATTCTATCAGAAAACTAGAACAAACATTATTGAAAAATGGTTGAAAATATAATATATCCATTGAATATGTTTGTATTACAGATACTATGATAGGCC
The DNA here is from genome assembly GCA_004027295.1 of Dolichotis patagonum. Taxonomy (NCBI): domain Eukaryota; kingdom Metazoa; phylum Chordata; class Mammalia; order Rodentia; family Caviidae; genus Dolichotis; species Dolichotis patagonum. The sequence continues at coordinate 33,910 of PVJX010013218.1, forward strand.
AGATTAAAAACTTTTCTAGTCAGTATCTTCATTCTGACATCTTAGAAGAGGAAATTAAAGCCAAGGAAAGATAAATAACTTTTAGAACAAATTAAATTAAGCTAAAGTTTTCTTAATGCAATATAACTAAACAACCATTTATACTATTTTGGTTTTAAATTATTATAGGACCAGGTAATGTTTTGTACTATTGTAGTTACATTTTTTACATTATATTTTGTTTTTATTTCAGGTTTGTGATGATTGTATAGTAGCACAGTCACCATAATTAATTTCATAAAACAACCTATAGATTTTGAAATATTTGGGCTGTATGGTGATGATAGTAACAATTTCTAGACTGATGAAATCAATGCACTAGAATTTACTCCATATATTAAAAAATTACATCAAAAGTTTGAAAAAAGAGCAAGATAAATGAAAACAGACATGCATTCTTTTCTATGCAACAATATTTTTCTTAACATGATAATTTTTAAGACAAAAGTATTGTGTCATTTTCTTATCTGGATCTTTGTTCGTTCCATTAAACATTAAGCATTTCAGTAAAACTAGACTAAACATAAAAATGACCCTTATCTTAGCACAATGTGCCTAAAAAATAGAAGTGCTTAATTATATGGGCTTCAGAACTTTAACAACTTTCATTCTCATGACAATTGTATTTCTGAAAAACATTTGTCATTATCCTTGGCAAAAAATGAAGACAAATGTTCCTGAAGTACATTCATGGCCAGTGGGCACCACTGTGAGCAAAGGAGTAGTAAAATGTATATTCTTCTAATTGTTATTAGTATAAACATAGATTATTCCTACTACATGCTGAACGCATAATAAATTGAAAAAGAGGAAGAGTGACAGAAAAAGAGAGATGTGACAAAGAAGAGAGATGTGACAGAGAATGAGAGAGAAGAGAATAAAATAGAAAAAAAGAAGAAAGAGAAAAATTTTAGGATACCATTTTTTATTTTATGAAATATAAATCTTTTATAGATTTATTGCAAAAACTAAAATCTCCATTTTCATTTCTATGTTCAAATAATCTGATAGTATTCAAACATCTCTTGCTTGTTGAATTCTTCAAGGGTTGTGGAGTGCTATGAATGTTTTCTTTTTTGTGTGCTTTGCACAAATTTGAGCCTTTGTACTGCTCTCTAGGTTTAAATCATTTACATATACCAACTGTCTGTAATTTAAAAATTATTATTGCACAATATTTCATTCTGATTTTAAAATTATTTTCTCTTTTCTGAACAATCAGTTCCCTTTAACAACAGTAGAATTCAATAAAGTTATTTTTGTAATATTAAACTGTCAAACTTATTTTTCTATCTTTATCTTATTCAAATCAATTTATAAGAAAATTAGATCATGTCCTTTCTAGAAATATAGTATAGCGGTACCTCAGTTCATGAACTTAATCCAGTCCACAATTCTGAGGAACATGTCTGAGTTTTGTTTCTCCCTCCATGTGGAGTTTACCAGTGGAAGCAAACTTTGGCCAAAGGCATTTGTTAGTGAACCAAATTGTTTGCAGAAAGAAGTATTCATGAACTGTATAACTTAAAATTTACTTTTAGTTGTCATCAAAATGCCAATTTGTGGTAAACATTACAAATATAATGATAATAATTTTGTGAAATATTTCCAGTTTGGACTTTGACAGTTCTCTATGGAATAAATTAGATTTTTCATCTCTAAATCCTTGACTTCATTGCTGAAGCAGTTACTGTTTTAGGTAATTTATTACTGTTGAATAATAAAGATAATTTCATTTCTAAATCATTTTTATATTGAGTTTTTCCCTACTTCATTGTTTTCTGAAAGTATACCTGGTAATAATGTGTATTATATATGTGTGAGAATTTATTCTTTATCCATGTAGGATTCTAAATTTGGGATTATTTGTTGTTATAGCTAAAATATATTGGCTGACTTATAAAGATATAGGGCTAAGGCTTTATAAATAATATTTTCTTTAATACTGTCAAAGTTACTTTAATACATTCATAAGCTTGGTGCTATTGCTACCTCCATGTTATTGATGAAGATAATGAGGTTTATTCAACGGGTGTACTAAAGGCCACTGAAATAGGCAGTAGAAGATTTAGAGTTTAAAACCAAACACTTTGACTTCACTATTCTGTATATATAATGATAAAAGATATTGCATACAATCTTTTTCATAAGAAGGAAGAGATTTCTCATTTCTAAGTTTGTGATTTGAAGACATGCTGCTACATTTTGCATATACCACCTTTTTATTACAAAGTACAACTCAGAGGTACAAGCATTTTGAAAAGAATTATGTATGAGAAAAATTTAAAAGAATGTTCAAATTTTTGTCAATGATTGACACACAGATTTTAAAAAGCAAAAATCCATAGCAAAAATATTCCAAATATTAACAAATTAGCTGCTCCAAAAAGAACAACAGATTTTGCAATGATTGATTCCTGATTTGCATTATTGCCAATAATACGTATGCTGAGATTTTCGCATACCAGAAGTCAAAGATGAAATTATGTTTGTTAGGAAATTTGTTACCTACACGTCAAAATAGTTTCATTTATTTTAAGGATAAGAGTCAAATAACATAAACAAAAGTATTTAAAAAACTCATATAGCAAAATATTTTTCCCACAATTGTGGAATGTGTCTATTTGTAATGGATCAGGGAAATTCATCAGCTTTTCTTTGTCTCTAGTGAGCTTAAAGGAATAACATCATTAACCATAATGTTAAAGGAGAAACAAGTGATATGTTAGTTGAATGAATAATATGGCTACTGGCAAAATCAATTGAAAAATACTCTCACTAATTGGCTTCTGGGAGCAGTGTCCAAGAGACAATTCATAAAGCTCATGGATCCAAGTTAAATTCCTGAAGTTCATCCACAACAATGTCAAGAATTAGAAAAGTGGCCCCGCAAAACAAGACCATTTATTAGGTGACAAGGTGACTGACTATATATATGCATATATATCAGTATAACAATGTGAGGATGTAGAAACAGATTCTCTGTGGAAGGCACCATCCTTGGTTTCAGTTGTTGATTCCTGATTCTTTGGCCTTTAGTAGTAACAAGGTTTCACATTTAAGAAGGACAATGATGAGCCGATGGAACCAGCTGCTTTGCGTTCTATGTAATTCCATGTATTTCCTATATTTCCTTAAGTCCAGTTTTCCTCAGTGTCAGACACCAGCCTCACACTGCATCAAGACTGTAAATCGGGACAAAAAATTACAGTCGGTTAGAAATTCCATACAGTGCAAGCCAGACTGAAACTTTCTGTCAGTAAAATTGTAGTTGAGAGTAGAGCATATCCCAGTGTTTGAAATGTCTTTCCAACTTCCAAGTCATTAGAAAAATCAGTCAAAAAATTCTTAAAATTCTAAATGTTAATAATCTTTGAAAAATGTGAGCCTAAAATTTATCAAAAACAAAACAAAAGATCTTTGCTAATTTGAACAAATCCACTGAAATGACGCCAAAACAAAACACAGAAAGTGATGACACGTGGAGTCAAAAGACAAGATTACCATTTTGTGGAAACAAGGGCAGGAGCATGTTGAAGTAGCCATCATGACATAATTAGTTGCTCATTTTTATTTGTTGCCAGGATTTTGTGTGTGTGTGTGTGTGTTGTTGGAACGAGTAGGTAATTTTTGAAAATAAAATTAATGACAATACACACGTAAACTTTGTATAAATCTTAAGCATGGTACTTCAAGAAATAAAAAGTTTTAGAGTTAAAGCAAGTTTTTAAATTCATAATTTCGATATCTGATTATGTTTAATGCTATAAACACAATAGGTAAATGTGTGCATTATTCAAAGCTCTCATGTGCAAGTCAAAGTAAAGTAGCAATTTGACTGACTTGAAAGTTTCTTAGGTGTTTAAAAAACCATCCTTATTTTTGTGATTGGGTGGGTCATGGTAATGTGACTTTGGATACTATATCTAGTCCCTGCAAGTGTATAGTATAATTCCCAGCCCTTTTCTTGTTGGTTAGGGTTCTTCTGGAGCACGTAGGCTATGGGCGTTTGCCCTCTGCCACCGCTATCAGAGAGTGAAGTGCAAGCAAGGGTAGTATACACTGGTTTCTCCCCTCCAGGCCAGTTGACCTTCATGGGCATTTACTGCGTCAGTGTGCACCAAGCAACCAACTGAAGCCACTTCCTTACAGAGCCAGGGCTTTCCTGCCCAACTCCAATATGTCATCTAGTTGGTTGCCCCTTTCCTATGGGAGGGTCCCATTCCCATCACTCACCGCATGTTGATGCTGGTCCCTGAGAACTGCTGGGCTCCCTGACCTCTGACCTCAGTGTGGCTGCAGCACGAACTCACAGTGCCTCTGGGTGGGTCGAGTGCAGGGCTGGGTCTGGGTGAGCCGCACACAGGGCTGTTCAGCTCCATGCTCCAGCTGCTCAAGCCAGTTGCTTCGGCGCAGGTTTGGTTGCTCAAGTGGATCTCAGACACGAATTCAGGCGGCTTGGCCAGAGTGCAGTGCTTGCCAATCTTAGTTTCTCTAATGGTAGCCCCGGGACCTCGTATTCAAGCAGTTTCTTTCCCTCCAGTTTCTTCCTGGGTTAAGAGAGTCCATCTCCCTCTGTCTGTGTCTCTCCAGGGTGTCTTATTCTGGCATTTAAGCTGTCTCTCTGAGAGAGGCTCCATATCCTGCTACCTGTAGGTCTGCCATCTTTTTGAAAAAGCCCTTAGTTACTTTTTACTCATCGCTGAGACAAAATACCTGATGCCCGAAGTTGAGAAAGGAAAGGTTTATTTCTTACAGTTTTTGGAGGTTTCAGTTCATACTCAGTTGGCTCCAAGGGAGGGTGGCATGGTGGGGCCGCAGTTCATGGTGGCTGCAAACAGCAAGGCAGAAACCATCAAGAGAGAGATACCCCTTCTTCCGGCCATTACATCACATCCTGGCTCCACCCCCAGGAGGGTGTAGCACTGACACCACCAATCCAAGTGCTAGACAATGAACCAATCACAAATGCATAATGCAGATACATGAGGCCTGGGGGCCACTGACATAAACCATGACATTCCACCCCTGGCTCCCAAATACTCATGTTCAACCTTTATACAAAAGACATTTAGTCCATTTCCAAGAGTTGCCAAAGTCCTAACATTTTCAGCATTGCTGAGAAGTCCAAGTCCCAAGTCTCCCCCAATATCTATGGCAAACTCTTAACAGTAACCCCCTGTACAAGTGAAACAAGGTTAAACATTTCTGAAATGCAAAGGCACAAAATAAACATTACCATTCCAAAAGTTACAAACAGGGGAATATAAAGCATTGGAAACAAAGCAAGTCCAACATCCAGCAGGGCGAACATTAAGTCCTAGAGTTCCATGCTCAGCATTTGAAGCAATCTGGTTGCAAGCTCTAAAAGCCTTGGGTGATTCCAGCCCCACGGCACTTCCAGGGATTTCAGCTCCTGCAGCTTCTCTCTTGAACCCTCTTTGCCTGGTTTTAGCAGTTTTCCTGGGATGAACCACCTTCTTGGCTTTTCCAAACTTCTGGGGTCTCCATTGCCCTTTTGGCTTCACCCTTACATCTTTACAAATTGCCTTCTCAGTGACACACTGCTTGGCCTCCCAGGCCCTTTGCAATTGAGGTGGAAGCCATCTTACCCTCAGAATTTGTGCATTTTCCTTGCTCCTAAAATCAGCACCATGTGGATGCTGCCAAGGCTTGCTGCCAGGTGGAACAGTAGCCAGACTTTTCTCTCTCTTGGCTGTAGGGTTTGATTGCCTAGATCGCTGGGCTCTGTTTATCTGATTGTGAAGAAAAGCTTTTCTATGTTGCTGCCATTCTGGAACCTCATGTGGCTGCCACCATTCTGGAACCTCATGTGGCCTCCCGTGCCATTCTGGAACATGGTGCTCTGAAGCTTTCTCATCTGAGAAAATTCTTTCACTTTTGCAGTTTTGGGGCTGCAAAGGGTGGAGACCCGCTGCTTCCTGGGATGCCTGGTGGCCATCTTTCTTATCTCTCTGTTTCTTCTCAACAATCAAAGTCTCAGCAATATCTTTACAATCAACAGCTTTACTGGAGTTTTCCTTCTGGCCAAACTCACAGTGTTTTAAATTATCCTCACAGTGTTTTAAATTATCCTGCTCTTTGCCCTTGATTTGCAACATAAAGCTGGCTAAAAGCCCCCAACAATAGCCATGCCACAGCCTCGACATTTGACTGCCTTGAAATTTCCTTTGCCAGCTTAATCAGTCCATTACCCTTAATCTCAGTCTCAGGCAAAGTCTCTGGGCATGAGCAAAATGCAGACAAACTTTCTGCCAAGCCATAACACACATCATAGGGAGTCCAACAACCAATACAGTCCTCCTTCCCAGCAGAAACCTCGCAAGCCTGGTCTTTACTATCAGGCTTTGTATCAGCCTTCTGGCCTCCTGAGCTCTGACCAGAATCTCCTCTACAGAACAGCCTAAGCTGCTCCAGCTCTATGTATCCAGGCGATAAGTCTAAACCTTTCCAAACTCTGCTCACAAGCCATTTCCAAAGCCTCTCAAAAAATGTGGTCAGGTATAGTCACAGCAATGACTCCATTCCTGGTACCCAATTCTGTCTTGGTTACTTTTTACTCATCATTGAGACAAAATACCTGATGCCCGAAGTTGAGAAGGAAAGGTTTATTTCTTACACTTTTTGCTGCCAGCTGGAGCAGTAGCCAGACTTTTCTCTCTCTTGGCTGTAGGGTTTGATTGCCTAGATCGATGGAATATTTCATTCCATACTCAGTTGGCTCCAAGGCAGGGTTGCACGGAGGGGCTGCAGTTCATGGTGGCTGCAATCAGCAAGGCAGAAACCAGCAAGAGAGACACCCCTTCTTCCTGCCATTACATCAAATCCTGGCTCCACCCCCTAGGAGGGTGTACTGCTGACACCACCAATCCAAACACTAGACACTGAACCAATCACAAATGTGCAATGCAAATACATGAGGCCTGGGGGCCACTGACATGAGCCATGACATTGTGTAGTTTTCATTCACTGAAAAACTTCTAAGACTCAATTGATTGTCCCACTTATGTTTAATTTTGGAAAATGTTAAAAACTACTCAGCAAGGAAATGCATTCTGACTTCTGAAAAGTAGCATCTCATAGTTTTAATTTAGGCAATTTTTGTTAATTATTCTTCTCTAAACTCCTATATCAGTAGAATTTCTGTGGCTGTTTTATGTAATTTTTTGTGAGTTGCTTTAAATCTCATATTGTGAGGATAGACTGACGTATTTTCCCTTACATTTGGATGTGTTTGTTAAATCTAATATAAGTCAATCTTATCATTAGCATGAAATTTTTAAATATCAAATGTTGACGGTCTGTGTCGTGTTTTTTAAAACCATTTTTGTTTTTCATAGTGCTTTTTGCTTTAAGATCTACATTTCTCAGAGCAATTAAAAATGTCATACCATAGGGATATATCTGCATCCATGTTTATAGCAACACAATTTGTAACAGCCAAATTTTGGAAACAACCCAAATGCCCACTAACTGAGGAATGGATATAAAAAAGGTGTTGTTTGTTTATATAATGGAGTACTACTCAGCCATAAAGAAGGGTAAACTGGAGACTTTTATAGGTAAATGGATGCAACTCAAGGCCATAATCGTAAATGAAATACATCCAACCCATATGTGTAAACATCATACTGCCTTATAGTATAAGATGCTGAATGGGTAAATAAGATCCAACATGTTCAATAGGCATTGTAGATTGGGAGGAAACTGTTCAAAAGAAAACACAAACTATGATGGAGAAAGAGGAAAGGAAAGAATGGAAACAGAAAAAAATATTTATGAACACAAAGGTTAATATAGTTATAGAGCTACTTTTCTTGGTTCAGTGAAAAGAAAATTTAGTGCTAATATTGTTGAGACAAGGTACCATGCCTATATATCTTGTACTCTGAATACTACTGTGAAAATCAAACACAATGTATTAATTCTCATTCTCCACTTTTGAAACTCTAATTGTTACTTTTTTCTCTCTTAAAATGTTCCCTTTTCTGGAGCCTAATGTGGCTCCTCAGGAAGCTTGTAAACATCAGTGTGGGCTGATGCATCAGATATATATCTCTAGGATCTTAAAAAAGGGTTTTTCTGTTGTTTAATACAATTTCTACATTTTGATGAATAATTTAGTAATGCCTTTTTCTTTTTTTTAACTTGATCTTTCTGATGTTTTGCATTTTGCTACCTAGTATTCTATTTATATGCATGGTGCACTTCTTCATCATTTTCTAATGTCTACCTCTGTCCAGTGTGTTACTTCTTCTACTCTTCTCCACATTCTTCTCCTTGTCCTTGTCTCTCTCTTTTTCCTTCTCTTTCTATTTCTTTCCCTCCATATTCTCCCCCTATTATGATTTTTCTATTTATTCTTTATCATTTTTGATACATCAAGATTTCTTTTCCCATCTTTTCTAGACTTCAATATATTGCCCATGAAATAATTATTTTTTCAATTGTGTCTAATATCTTCTTAACACTATTCCTTCATTTCCTTTGTACCACAGTGCACTTTAGACCTATGCATATACAGATTCCATATATGCAATGTAAGCAACCTTGGTTCAAGTGTATGTTTAAAAATTCCAAAATTCTAAAATACTAAACGTGAATTTTCCACTTGACAAGCACTATGAATAACCCACATTAATGAAGTAATGTGTGGGCACACCGTGTCATATTCTCCTGACATTTATAGATCCAAACATCTCTCTGGAAGTCATTGTTTAAAGATTGCTCATCCCCATCTCCCTGATGTATTGAGTAGCTAGGGTTACCATAGGTGCAATTGGTACATCTGCACTAAGATATTTTTCACTTTATTATTCCTTGAATAATACACCATAACAATTTACAGAGGATATATATTGTGTCAGCTGTAATAAGTAATATACAGATGACAAACAATATGGACAAATGTATTTATGTGCTATATATATTATATAAATATAATATATACTATATAGTAATATAAATATTAATATGTAAATAAATGCTATAAAATTTTATGTATATTAAAGTGATATATATTACTTTAACATTTACATATATGTTAATTTTTGCAGAACTCTTATGAATATCCCTACAGAAACTTCTTTCCTTTTTCTATTTATTTTATTTTAAATAGAATAAAACAAAAAATAGAATACAATAAAGCTTTAAGGTTATTGAAAGTGATACAAGACTTCAAAATAGTATAATAGGAAATCAACAATTGCTACCATAATATCTCTTGTTATCTTCAAAATTGCTGCCTATACAATCAGACATGATAAAATCAAACAAAACAAAATGGAACAAAAGCAATAAAAACAAAATAATAAAACAGAAAAATGAAACAGTGAAAACAATACTGCATTTCAAAACCAAGACAATAAAATCTCCCATAGTTGCTTTAATGAATATTGTTATCCTCTAAATAGATGCTTAGACTACTGGTTTTAGGACTGCAAAGCCAATCAAACAATACAAGCATTAAGTTGTTTTTTTAACTCAGTTGCTATCAACTCAGTCTGTGTTCTTCTGAGTTAGTTGGTTGTTATGGGGATGAACAGGGCTTGGCTGTTCTTGTCTCCCAGCCTGCATGCCAACTTGCTCACAGGAAGGGTGAATTGAATTCCTGTTTCTCCTCCTGGCCCATGGCTGCTGCTAGCTTGTGGGAAAGTTGCTGCTGGATTTAGCTCACTGTAGAAATTTAGCAAAGACTCTATGCTGATCATTTTCCTATTTCATTGATGATTTTTTTCCATTATTTGATGACTTATCCTCACTTACCAATACTTTAATTATTGAAGTTAGTCATTTGTTAGTATCTCTGCAATTTTACTTTAAAAAATCAGTGTGAGAAGGTCATAAATATAAACATCATCCTCTGTCAAATAAACAAATATTATCTATTTTAAATGATTTTATTTTATCCTCCCCTGATTTTTTTGATCTGAATGTATAAGATATTCACATTTTTCAGGAATTTTATCTAGTTTTCCCTGACATGTCTGATTATTCATTATTTGCTCATTGATCTCTCCATTAGTTAGAAAGTCAATCATTTGAGGAAGTTTTTTGTTATCTTCACGTTCTATTTTAGTTAGCACTTTCACCTCTATTTCATGTTAACTCTGTTGATGAAGTTATACTCATTGACTTTACTTTTATATTTATTCTTTATTTTTCATCAATCTACTACCATTGAGCTCTGTCTCTTTCATCTTCTACAAAAATTTTAATAACATAGGAAAATCTCATTATTACTAAATCTAATAAGAGTATTATAATTATTTAATATTTACCATAACTCCATCAGCTTACACTTTATCAATTCTTTTCATTTAAACACTTTCTTCATTTGGTTTTTCTTGACAATGCCATCTATTTTTCTTTCATCCTTATGGACAACTACCTCTTAGCCTTCTTCATGGGTTTTACTTTTATGTGTATCTTTAAATAAAATATTCATAGGGTTTGAAATGCATTATGCTCAAAAGAAGTTGGGTTTTGCTTATGTTTGTAGAAAACAATACTTTATGTACTCTAAGTCTTAAAATGCTATTATAAAATATATTGTACTTGATCATCTGTTTTCTTTATTAGATGATCGAATTCTTATGGGATGAATTTATACCATATGGAATGTTGAGTATAATCAATAATTGTGAACATGAAAGAATTTGACAAATACTTGCTAAATGAGTGAGTGAAAGTATTTATATAATCACAAGTTTGATACACTGCCTGTTCTAGGTATAGATAAAATTTGTAGATCTAAAATTAAATTTTATGCTATCCTTCAATTGCATATGAAAATAATGTTCTCTGTATCTCCCAACTTGTGGTACTATTTGATAACTATAATTGTTATTCAAATCAGTTCATCAAATATGTTTGCAATGTGCACAATATATATGATTGTATGGAGAAAGAAATCTTTATCCTTCATGGCTTCATAATTTCTTTAATATTGAAATATGAACAAAACAGGTAAAATGGGTAAAATACATAATACCTTCAAAATAATGAAAGAGAAATGGTTATATTTTATATCAATGTTTCTCAGGAAAATGATAAAGAAGCCATATATATTATATCAATGAATATGTATAAAATATCTATTATTATATGTTAATGTAAATAGTATGTGGTACATAATATATTATATATTAATGTCTATGTATGTACATACTAAATGTGGCTACTAGACAAAACCATTATATATTTGGACTAGTAAGTCACATTTATTCATAACTTTTATTAATGCTGGTCAAAAAAGGGGCAAGTACAATGAACTGACACTTCATGAAAGAAGTCAAAAGCCAACATAAATATGAGAAAGTTCAAATTAAAACAATGCTAAGTTTCCATCTTATTCCACAAAGAATGGCTGTCGAGATATCAAACTGTAACAAGTGTTTGTGGGACAGTGGGAGCAAAGGAACCCTTCTGTGTTGTTGATTAAAATGTAAACTACTACAATCGTTATGGAAACCAGTATTGGTATTCCTCAAAAAACAAAAAGACATTCCATTTGACCCAGATATTGCCCTTTTAGGTATCTTCTCCAAAGAATTAATGATAACAGTTTTTCATTGATACACGCGTACCCGTCGAACTCACAAGCTTATGCTTCCCAGGTAGGCACTTGTGCTGCTGTGCTTAAACCCCAGCTCTATAACACCTAAATCTTGGAATCAGCCTGTATATTCACCAACAGATAAATGGATAATTTATTATCCAAATGTGGTATTTACACACAATGGATTACTGTTCTTACATTTAAAAAGAATAAACATTTTTGGAAAATGGTTGTACATTGAGATCATAATTTTAAGTGAAATAAAGTAAGACACAAAATAAAAACAAAGAACAAAATAAAAGATAGATAATAGGAAACAGGAAGATATACACTTTACAAGGGAAGGGAACCAAGGCTTGGGATGGAGAAGAGAAGGGAGGGAAAGTATATGAATAAGGGAATTAAGGTGTGTTATGTATATGTGCCAACTCCCAACATGGAATGAAAACATTACTATTGAAAATTGTTGTGATGAGTAGGTCTAAAGTCTTTTAAATACCCATATTCATAGCAGCACAGTTTTTAACATCTACCATATCTTAGTGTGTGCATGTGTATGGTACCAGGGATCGAACCCACAACCTTGTGCTTGCCAGGCAGGCACTTGTGCTGCTGAGATTAATCCCCAGCCCTACAACATTTAAATCTTGGAATCAGCCTACATACTCACCAACAAATAAATGGATAGTTTAGTAGTCATTTTTTGCTATGATATCATAATTTGAAAACAGAATTTTATTACATCTTCTCTATATAGCTGTTATAAAATTGGTAGCTAAAAAGTAGTTACATATATCCAAGCTCATGTCAATATTTTCTAGGAAATTAAGCAAATAAAATAATAGTCTAAAATCTGCATCCTGCAGACTGAACTAGTTACTTTTTTAGCAGAACTAGTTTTATTTTCAAATACAAGCATGCCTATGTAAAAACTGCACAAAGTTGACTCTTTTGCTATCTTGGTGTTTTATGTATTAACTTTAAAAGGATATTGCCTAAAATAAGTCCAATTTTAACTATGTAAAAATGTGAAAAGCTCTCTTCAGATTTTTTTTCTTACTTTCCCAGGCCAAGTATGTGATTTTTTACATACTGATTCCTACTAGGAGAAGGCATCAAATGATGCCTGTATATTTGTTCTCTGTGTCAACAGAAGCTTTCTTTCTCTCAATAAATATATTCTGGTCTTAGAAAAAATTGTTTATTATATTTTATTACTCACTAAGAGCTTTCTCAATAATAGTTCAAATTTCATTTACATGCTGTAAGATATGTGAGTAAACATCAATCATTTTATCACATTTATGCCTTAGATTATTAAATAATTGGTAATGAAATCATTTGTTTTATTCCAAATCTTGAATTTGACAATGCAGCACAGTAAATCTTTTGTATACTCTTCAGAATTCAATGAACGTTTGCAACAGACACAAAATCATGAAATTCCTTCTATTATTTCTTTCAACAGGTCTCAAGCCTGATGATTTTTTACATTTGTATGTTTTGAGAGGTACAACTGTGACAATTTTATATGTTTTACTTCAGGTAGTTAAAGACAGATATGTTCAATATGTGTTACACAATGTAGAAAAATAGTGTAAGGAATCCATCAGGTCTGGAACATAATCTTTAAACTTGCAGAACTTTTTTATTTTCAGATACAAATAATTTGAGCTTGTGGCATGACTTTAATTTTTGAGACTTGCTACAGAATGTTATTTCTTTGTAAATTTGAAAGGTTTTTGAACAAAAAAATCATACAGGACATGAGACTTTTATAGGTAAATAGACACAACTTGAGACCATACTGGTAAATAAATTAAACCAGATCCACATGTGTAAACATTTATTGTCTCATTAGTGTGAGAATCTAAATGAGTAAATGAGATCCAAAATGTACAATAGATATTGTGAATAGGGAAGAGACTATTTAAAAGAAAAGAAACACTGTGACAGAGAAAGGGAAAAGGAAGAATGGGAAAGGAAAAAAAATATATGTATATATAAACACAATACAGCAAAGTTAGTAATAGCTGTTTTCTCTTGTTTCACTGAGGGGGAAGTTTTGTGCTAGTAATTTTCTGGGTAATGTTTCATGCCTATATCTTTTACTCTGAACAACTGTTATGAATATAACAATAAGGGATGTGTTGATTATTGTTACTCTTCTACTAACCTGTTTTGAATCTCTGTTTTACTGTTATTTCTTACTTAATTGCATTTAAAATTAAAAAAAAATCATACTCATAGTATTAATTGATCTGTACCTATTATTGCCAAATTTATCTAAACCTAAAATATGCAAATTTTAATATTTTTAAGAAATTGACCATTGACATTAATAGAAAAGTATTATATTCTGTGGACAATTATCTAGTAGCATTTGACAATATTTCACATTTAACAAGTTTTTTCCTTTTTCACTCTAA